>APFE031528458.1:35833-53949 GCA_000404065.3 Pinus taeda | reverse complement strand
AATACTGATTCACCGCCCCCCCCCCCCCAGTATTATTTCCAACAATTGGTATCAGAGCAAGTCCTTTAGAAGAAGCTTGATCGCTTGAAGGGAGATCCATCATCATGAGTAATCAAGAAAGCGTGGGATCCATCAGACCGGCAATCTTTGATGGGATCAAGTTTGTTTATTGGAAAATAAGAACCACAACCTATCTATAATCACTTGGAACAGATGTCTAGGAAATTGTGAAAGGAGGATATACATTTCCAACAACAATTCCTACAGATATGGCAGGTAAAAAGAAATATGAAACTAATGCTAGAGCTATCAATACTTTATTGGGAAGTTTGTCAAAATGAGAGTTTGTCAAAGTCATGTAGCTCAAATCAGCCAAATAAATATGGGATAAAATCATTCTAAGCTATGAAGGAGACTCTCAGGTAAAACATGCTAAACTTCAAACTCTCATAATTTAGTATGAAACTCATAAGATGCATAGTGATGAAAGCATAGCTAATTACTTCCTATGTATAAATAAGGTTGTTAATTGTATGAAGAATCTGGGTGAAGAAATTAAGGAAGCTACCTTAGTTGAGAAAGTTTTGAGATCCTTGTCTGCTAAATTTGAACCCAAAGTCTCTGCCATAGAAGAAAAATAGGATCTGCAAAATATCACTATGATGCATCTTCACGGAATCTTAACTGCATTTGAGATGAGAAAAGGAGGACCATTAGATATGAGAGAAGCTGCATTTAAAGCATCAACAAAGGGAAAAGAAAAAGAAAAAATAATGAATCACGATACATTTTAGAAGAAGAAGATGAGGTAAGTTTTGTTAAGAAGCTTCAACAGGGTTCTGGAAGGTTCAAAGGTAAGCTACCTTTCAAATTCTTTTCTTGTGGTAGAGTTGGTCATTACGCTGCTAGATGCCCTCATGTCAAAGGAAAGATGTCTGAAGAAGGTAATAGAAGTTATTATACTCGTGATGATAGTTATGTCTTGTCAAATAGTGATGAAGATGATCAAGAAATTAAACCACTTATGGCATATGAAAATAATACCTTAGAAAAGGGAGATTTCCTTAAAGAAATCAGTCAACTTAAAATCAGTTTGGAAGAAAAGGATAAACACAATGAAGTATTAGAATGTGAAGTAGTAAGTCTAAGAAAAGAACTTGAAAAGACAAAGACTCTGAATCTTAGATTTGCTAAAGGATCAGAAAAGTTAGATGAAATCACCAAAGTTTAGCATTCGCCCATTATAAAGACTGGTCTTGGTTTTCATGAAGTTGTTGAAGGTGCATCTAGCTCACAAGGTGAGGCAAGGAACTCTAATGCAAAATCTAAAATGCTCAATAAGGAGATGAGAGGTGAACCCCATCAACAACCAAGGAAAGAAATTCTTTTACTCCTAACTATGGAAGTAATAGTCAGTTATTTCCTTCGATGAAGGATGTTGAATGTTTTATATGTCATAATTTTGGACATGTTACAGCCAGATGCAGAAGTAGAATGGTTCAAGACCATCACAAAGAAAGATCATCACGTTCCAAGTAATTTAAGGGATATTGTTTTGCTTGCAATATGTTTGGTCACAAGGCTACTGATTGCACTAAAAGGCATATGAAACATGTAAGATGTTATGGGTGTAACAAGTTTGGACATAAAGCAAAGGAATGCATAAGTGAATTTTGGGCACCAAACCAAAAGAAGCATACATCATCACAATCCAAGGTATTGAGGAAGACAAAATTATTGTCAGAAAGATGTGGCATAGCTTAGTTTACAGACATGACAGATCCAGGGGAAGCTAAAAGTGTAAACTTCAGTATTCCAATTTTCATACGCAACTATTATGAAAAGAAGTTCCGTATATACGTGAGTTAGAAGTTGCACAGTCGTGTATATGGTGCTTTGAGGAAAAATCAGTAGGACGAACTCAGGAAAAGGAGTCTGATATGGTTATTCACTTATTTGTTCCATTTGATGATGGTTACAATGTGCTGATGATTTGTAGAAATGTGTTGCTGCTAAAAAGTTGATGTATATCCTATTAATGATGATACCTTGATAACTCTCACTGAAACTTGCAATGATTAGATCTGACAATGAACAGTTGGGACAGGTTCAGGCAGAGCATATGATTCTAATAATGCTTTGTTGGCATTATCTTAGAAGAGCTTGGTATAGATCCACATAGTTGTTTTGATTCAGGTGACTCTTTTGATGATAAGAAATATACAGGTTGTTGATCCTGATGTTACTGATGGTGCAAATCAAATATGGTGTATGATAATTTGTAATGACTATCATGGTCTTGTTTAGATTGTTGGTCCTTGTTATAAATGTTATGTATATCATTTGATGTAAAGGTCATGAAAAGACCTAATTTGTAACCCCACTTTGCATGGGAATGATGGTGTAATAATTTCTATTTCAGTCATGTATAAACAAATTGGTGTATCCCCACTTGGTTGGGAGATTGATGTATGTATGCATCATTGGTGATAGGATGATAATACTCAGTTGAGTTGAAGAGTCATGTTATTCTTTTAAAAAATATTTTTCTAGACTCTGCATGTGCTTAGGGGGAGCATGGAAAGTTTTAGTGGATCTTAGCATGTACAAATGGGGAGATCAATCAGAGAATTCAACATGTACTTAGGGGGAGCATGGACAACATGATCTATATCAAAGGGGGAGAACATCTTGGTCTGCCCTTTCCCCTTGATGTCAAAGGGGGAGAGTAACTTGGTGTTGTTGGTGTTGCCATCAAGTCCAAAGGGGGAGATTGTTGGCATTATGATATAGATGTTGTCCTTTATGGCAATTCACTCAGATGATAGTTCACAATGCAGAAGACTAACAAGTAAAGGATTACAGATCATACTCCAAAGAATGAAGAAAGAGAGGTATACGCAGGTTCACTTTGTCCAAGTAGCGTATACACGCGGGTTAACAGAACAAAAGGAGCATATACCTTATACATGCACTTTCACAAGAGGAAAAGTGTGTACATATTGGAAAACTAAGTTTTTTGTCTGAGGTATTTGGTCCAACATATTTTGATCCAAGGTATTGGTCCTAAGTGGTTTTGGTCCATGGTATTGAGAAATGACTAAAACTATATAAGGAGGAGAAGATCATTAGGCCAATGTCTGCAAGTATCGAATATCTGATGAAGTGTGAGATCTAGTATGCAGGTTATTGGCTTATGGTGCTTTCCTTGATATGAACCAAGGATGAACTTTAGAAGTTGATGAGGGATAAGATCTAATGATGGATCAAGATCTTAAGGCTTGAAATGAATTATCATTATGTGGTTTGCTCATGTATAGTCTAGATCTAAACACTGACATATGTATTAGTTTGTAAATGTTATGATCTGGGTATAACTGAAGTTTGGAATAGCTGCAAAATTATGAATTAATATTTGTAGATGTGTAGGGTGGTTGGCTTTGATAACAGCGCGTGTACACGCTGGTTCTACACATGGAAGTAGTGTATACCTTATGAAGTATGTTTCAGTTGTTTCTATTTGCTGTTGCAGAGTTCTGGGTTCTGCTTTGGGTTCTGATGAGTATATTCTGGTGACTGTGTTTTGATGACAGTACTCTGAATGTTCATATTGATTGATTGTGATTTGCTTCAGTGATGATGGGTCTTCAGTGATTCAGCTGCGGGTGATTCAGAGATTGATGAGTGAGTTTCAATGGTTGGTTAATGCAGATGTGTTTGATGGTTATATTGTAGTTGTGATTATTTTTTAGCTTCAATGATTGTTGACGGGTCCAGTATGAAAATTGAATGAAATGTGGTGTTCAGATTGTGGTGTTGTGTTCCGAGAGTATCCACTCTGAAAGTTTATGAAACGTGGTCCCTAGAGGAACAAAGAAGGTCGTAGCCTTCTTTAGGTCGGTTCCTACGTACTAGTAAACATATCGGCTAGTACAAGAGGTAGGGGGTTGTAGCTCCCTTCCAGTAGAAGCTGGAGAACGAGAGGAGGTTGTAGCCTTCTACAGGTGGGTGCCTGTGTATTGGTATGAGTTTGCACCAGTACAAGATTGTAAACAGGTTTTATTTTTATTAAAAAGAAGACAGCAACAGGTGGTTTTTGTTTTGCATTGGGTTTCCAGCTTAAATCTTGGTGTTGATGTGTGTTTCTTATGTGTGATGGTTTGTTCTATTATTACTGCACATGGTTACTATTTATATGGTTAATGAAGTATTGATGCACTGATTAAAGATCAACATATGATGAATTAACTGAATCATAGGTTTGTTGGATATACGTTGATTGCCTTAAATACATTTATGTGTACATGCAAGTTACCTTCATTGAAGTAGTGTACAGAAGTCATAGCGTGAAATTAAAAAGTTATTGACTTAACCAATATTGATTCACCCCCCCACCCCCCCTCTCAGTATTATTTCCAAGAGACTTTTCTGTTGAGTTAGTACGAGGGGCAACTCCAACATCAAAAGCACCTTATAAGATGAGCACACTTGACTTGGTAGAGTTGAAGTTGAAGTTATAGTTGAAGGAAATGTTGGACAGGGGATACATTAGGCCAAGTGTATCACCTTGGGTCGCACTAGTGTTGTTTGTGAAGATGAAAGATGGTACTCTCAAATTTTGCATTGATTACAGTCAGTTGAACAAAGTGACCATCAAGAACAGGTACCCATTACTGAGGATTGATGATTTGTTTGATAATTTGAAGGGAGAAACAGTGTTCTCTAAGATCGAATTGAGGTCAGGATACCATCAGGTACACATCAAAGAGGATGACATTTACAAGACAACTTTTTGGACCAAGTATGGGAATTATGATTTTGTGGTAGTTCTATTTGGTTTGGCTAATGTTCCAGCTACATTTATGTGCTTGATGATTAGTGTGTTGCATCTTTATTTGGATAAGTTTGTTATTATGTTCATTGATGACATATTGGTATATTATAAAAATGAGGAAGAGCATTCCAAGCATTTAGCAGTAGTGTTGAGGTTGTTGAGAGAGCATCAGTTTTATGCTAAGCTCAACAAGGTTAGTTTCTTTCAGATTGAGGTACATTACTTAGGACATGTTGTTTCCATGGAGGGAATTTTAGAAGATATAGAAAAGATAAGAGCCATCATGAAGTGGGTAGCTCCTAGAAATGTAGATGACATGAGATCTTTCATGGGGTTCGCAAGAATTTATAGGAGGTTCATCAGGAACTTCTTGCATATTTCTTATCCTACTACATCATTGTAGAGGAAAGGTAAGAAGCTCGAATGGACAAAGGAGTGTGAGGCTAGTTTTGAGTAGCTTAAGTAGTTGTTGACACATGCACCCATGTTAAAAATTACATTTGGGCAAAGCTTTTGTAGTATGAAAAGATGCTTGCAAAAGAGGACTTGGTGGAGTCCTTATGCAGGATGGACAGGGGGTGTGCTATGAGTCACGAAAACTAAACGAGCATGAGAAGAACTACCTGACACATGATCTTGAGTTAGAAGCAATCATACATGCATTGAAGATTTGGAGGCACTATCTTCTTGGCAGGAGGCTCGTACCGATGAGTGATCACATTGGGTTGAGGTATTTGTTTAACCAACTAAATCTGAATTCTAGGCAAGCTAGATGGTTGGCCACAATCAATGAGTTTGACTTTGAGATGAGGTACATCAAAGAAAAGGAGAACATGGTGGTGGATGTTGTTAGCAGTCGCGTACAAGTAAATACATTAATAGTTATGACCTCTTATGGGATATACTTACATGACAGGATCTATCAAGCAAGTCAGCAGGATGTAAGGTATATGGAGATTATGCACATGTTGCAGCAAAGTATAGGTATAGATATAGGTGTAGGTAGTGGTACAGGTACAGGTTAATAGGGTGTGGATTATTGTATTACAGTAGATGGATTGGTTAGATTTAGAGACAAGAAATATGTGCCAAATAGTAGTGAGCTCAAGAAGGTGATCTTGAGGAAGCTTCATGCGAAACCATATTCGGGTCACCCAGGCTACCATAAGACATTAACCATAGTAAATAAATTTTGTTACCGGCTGAATCTAAATAAGGATGTAGCAGAGTTTGTGGATAGTTGTTTCGATTGTCAACGTTTGAAGGAAGAGTGTAAACATCTATGTCGACTGCTATAGCCGATTGTAATTCCAGAGTTGAAATGGGAGGTCATTTCCATGGACTTTATCATATGGTTTCCAAGTACAGTAAGACATCATGATTCCATCATGGTTGTTGCGGACAAGTTGACAAAGTTTACGCACTTCATTCGAGTGAAGTCTACATTCTCAACTATTGTTGTACCACAGGTATTCATCAGAGATGTGGTCAGATTGCATGGTGTTCTGAAGAATATTGTGTCAGATATGGATGAGAGGTTCACTTCCAAGTTTTGGATGGAGTTATTTATAGGTTTGGGCATAGAATTGGCCTTTAGTACGAATTAACATCCATAGACAGATGGACAAACTGAGAGGGTCAATAGGATATTGTAGGTCATGTTCAGGATCTACGTTATGCATCAGCCGTGAAAGTAGGAAGAATATCTTCCACTGGTAGAGTTCGCTTACAACAATGGGTAGCATGAATCATTGAGGATAAGTCTAATTGAAGAACTATATGGGCATAGTTTCAATACTCTTGTCAGTTGGAGTGATCTATTTAATAAGTTGTTGATTGGACCGGACATGTTGGAAAAAATGGAACAAGGGATGTAGTTTATAAAGAAGAATCTAAAAGCATCACATGATAGGCAGAAGATCTATGCAGATCAGAATAGGTTGTTCAAGGAGTTCCAGGTTGGGGAACAAGTGTACTCGCGCATCAAACAGAAGAAGAGCTCCTTATGGATCAGATCAGGTGCCAAGATGGCACCATGGTTTTGTGGACCCTTCAGTTTTTTTGAGAGGATTGGTCTAGTAGCCCATTGACTTACATTGCCTCCGACAGTGAAACTCCATGATGGTTTCCATGTATCATTGCTTAAGAAGTATGTTAAATATGTTGATCATGTGATTGACTGGTCTGTATTGCAGGTGGAACCAGATGGAGAATTCTAGTCTGAGACTCAGTGTATATTGCAGAAAAAGGTGCTCATGCTCTAGAACCAAGCAATCAAGGAGGTTAAAGTTCAGTGGAAGTACTTTGGGCCAAATGAAGCTACATGGGAGATAACAGATTAGATGCGGGTTATGTATCCTTGATTTTTTGTCAGCTGAGGAAAAGTAGTTTTGGTATATGTTTTCGTACATGTTTGGTGATTTTTGGGTATATGTGCATATGTATATGAATGTAAATACTGCCATGAGCTATGTTCTAAAGATCCAATTAGAGGTATGGGTGTCATGTCATTATGTTTTAGTGTTGTTATGTTGTCATGTTGGTTTGTTTCCATCATAGTGATCATTGTAAATACTGCATCGAGATAGGTTATAAATCTCCATGGCTAGTATGTTTGTTTTTCAACGGTTTTAATGAGGTATAGGTGTGGTTGAACAATGAGGATGATTTCCCCCAAGGGGGAGGGTTCTATAACATCCCTCGTGAGAATTTCAGATAATAAAAGTTAATAAAGGAAAACATAGTAACTACGGTTGATGGGATGCTTATTCCAAGCTGAATGTTCGTCAAAACATCCTAGTGTGGGTTTTCATTGGTTTATTATGGATAAGTAAATTGGCAAAGGAAATGGCTAAGGAATTGGAAAGGAAAAATGGAATCTTTGGCACATTTATTTATGAAAATAATGGAAATTAGGAGAAAAGGGAGATGAAAGGTCACTAGTTTCATGAGAGGAGGAAATTGAAGGAAAATAATGGAAAATGAAGAAAATAGAGGCCTAATTGATAAAAAGGCTTATGAGGATTAGTTTGTAACCTTTTTTCAGTTTAGTTTTGGAGCTCTCTCATTATTCTCCCTCTATCTCTTACTTTGGACACTTACAGTTTTCTTGGAGCATTTTGGCATTGGATCAAGAAAGGATAAAAGGGAAAGAGGAAGTACAGATCAAGCAAGGAAGAGGAGGATCAAGTAGCTACAACATGATTCTTTAGAGGTATTGATTTGCATGTGTACTTTCCTTGCTATATTTGGTATGAATGGTATTGCATGTGGTTATTTTACTATTATGCCATGGGTTTTTCCAGGTGTGACAATGTTTTCAGCCTAGCCTTTCCATTTCCAGATAGCCATGGGGTGATGGGGTTCTCATGTTTTGGTTCAGATGGATTGCTGGATGGACTCGAAGATGAGTGAGGTGGATCTCTGAATGATAGAGTACATGGCCTAGTGGTACCTGAACCAGACTGTGGATCACAGTGAAGCCACTGGCCTAGTGACCCCTGAGCGGGACTGTTGGTTGTGATAAAGCCAGGACCGTGTTGCCTCAGTGGGCCTAGGAATCTTTTCTGGTGAATGGCAGGGTATACGGTAAAGCCAAGAGGTGGATTTCTCTTTGTTGGGCCTAGTAATCCTGCGTTGCGATATGTGGTAAAGCATAGAGAGTGGGTATTTGTTTAGGGCCTAGTGATTTGGTGTGGATTATGGTAAAGCTTGAAAGACTAGGAGGCTTGAAAATTCCTCATGGTGTAGGTGGATAAATCTGGTGGCATCCATGCATGTTTTTCCTAGTGATTGGGTGGAGATAATGGTAAATCTTGTTATAACCTGTTCATTGTGTTCGCCTAGTGATCCAGGATCGATTATGGTAAATCCTAGTTTCTATTGATGAGGGTGAGGTGGTTTAGCCTTAGGATGCCCTGGTTGGTTCTTTTGGTTTGAGCCCCACATTCATGGTTGGAATATGCCACAAGGGTGAATTTTTGAAGAGAGATTTGGCTCAGCCATTCTTTGGTCAGGTGGAACGTGGTAGTCCCATCCTAGGTTTGGATTTTGCATCATCAATATGAGGTTATTTATCTTTGTATTTATATGTGTATTATACTAGTTTATACGTGGATCATGTGGTTGTGATTTCATTGGTATTTTTGTTGCTATTATGATGGTTATGTATGTGTTTCATGACAATTGATATGTATGTCTCTAATCATGTTTTTAGTTGTAGATGAATGGACAATGTATCTATGAACTAATATATGATAATCCAACAAATGGTGTGAGGGAACAATGGTTCTTAGCGATTCTCAGATAAGTATGAGATCCCTATGCTCAACTTGATTGTTTACACCTGTATACTACATATTTGTGAAATGCTTGACAAAATGCCCATCACGGCTAGTAGGATTCTAGTTAAAGGATTGTTTAAGTATTTACATTTGCATCTTTGTTTTCTTGTTATCTGATTTTTCTGAAGGTGTCCTTTAATTCTGGGAAGTGACCCGGGCTTTGGGCCTGAAAATGTGGCTCAAATCCTAGGGAAGTTGGCACAAAAATGAGAAAAATAGTCCCTCGACACTGGCATGCCTTGTCGTGAGAGCATCCAGAACCTCTGGAAATTGGCAGGCCTATAACATGAGAGTGTCCAGAGGTAAAATGGTAAAAAACTTCAGTGTGACCTAGGGGCTAGCTAGCTGAGTGGTTGGAATGGTTCTTGGGAGTCCTATAGCTGATGTCGAAGGTCTAGATGTTGTGTTTCCATCGATTCCACTTCCTTAAGGTTACATAGGATGTTGAATCCAATCATAGTAGCCTCTCGTCACATTTTTACCCTGGTCTGACAGTTACTTGGGTAGATGTGGGAGGAGGGTGTTACATAGACCAATCCTGATTATCTAAGCATGCGCTTGAGAAGATGAGATGTTTAATATCCTACAAGCTTGCCATGATGGACCTTGTGAAGTTCACTTTGATAATAAGAGAATTTCCTAAAAGATACTCCAACAAGGATAGTATTGGCCAATTCTCTTCAGAGATGCAAGGGGTTACATGCGTAGATGTGGTAGTTTCCAAAGAATGGGAAGACTAGTACAATTTGACAAGATGCCATTACACTACATCTTCTTGTTGAACCTTTTGAAAGGTGGGCCTTATATTTTGTAGGGCTAATCTATGCAATGCTGCAAAAATTAGGTACATTTTAGTTTGCGTTGACTATGTTATGAAATGGTTATATATGGATAATGAAAAATATGCAGTTGATTTCTTGTTTCAATATATTTTTAACCATTTTTAGGTTTCAAATGTGATTGTAACAAATCATGGAGCACAATTTGTATCGAAGGGTCCTGCAAGTTGTTGTTGAATAGTACCACGTGAGGAATTACAGATCTTCTCCATACCACCTATAGGAGAATGGATAGGTATAAGATATAAATAGTGTTACAGGTCATCATGACCAAGGCAATACAACTACATCACAAAGATTAGGAAGACAGGCTCCCAGAAACACTTTGGGATTATTAGACAACGTGGAGGACCACCACAAAATTCACGCATTATGAGCACATATATGTTAAATAGGCTCTTCTTCCCATTGGGTTTCAAGTAAATACATTTAGTAAAACCATGCAATTAGTCTTATATTTTTCAAAGGCCCAAAACAAGGGAGTTCTTTGAGATCTAACAAGATCCAATCCAATGTATCATTCTTATTCAAAACCAGCGAGCTAGATGGCATGAGAAGTTTTGTTGGGTATGTCTTATATTCTTTCAACGACTAGTCACAAGCACTGTTAGGTTGTGTCAAACACAAGATGGGGGTTGTAGGGGGAATGTAGGCCCCCTTGCCAGGGGGTTTGTAACAGGGCGATAGCCCCCTTACACAGGGTCCAGGGAAATGCCCCAGGAAATTTATTTTTTTATTCTGACCGAATAATAGTTGAGTAGACCCAAGGATGGGGGGAAGGACCCAAGGATGGTGGGAAGACCTATCCATGGTTTATGTGCATGCTTTTGGGCATCATGGTTTTTTTCCCATTGTATTTTATGAATCCGGTCAAGGGAACTCTGATTATATTCCAATCTAGGGTTAATGGATTGGGGGTCTATGAATGATTTAACATGTATATATTGTATTGTAGCATTGAAAGGAATAATACTTAAAAATCAATATGGTTTTCCTGGTTTCGGTTCTAGGAGAAAATATATATGTATCTTTTATGTTCTCGCCATTATATGTTTTTCTATTTTAAGAATTTGTTTTCTGGTAATTTATGTACAAGCTTGAAACTTACATCATTAGATATAAGAGTTGTTTCAGCTTCAAGGTAATGCCTTTACAGCTGAGGGGTTTTGCATAGGCATGTGGTAGACCCTGTTACAGTGGGAGATCTATGAGATTGATTCTTGAGGTGAAATGAGATGGCCAATAGAAAAGTTTTGATTTCTGGAAGCTCAAGATGAAGGAGTTGTTGGTCGACAGAGATCAATAGATCATTGTATTTCCAAGTACGACACAAATAGGAATGTCAGTAGAAGGGTAAGAAAAGTTCAATCAGAAGTTGTAGAGACCAATATGATTATCTCTTAGATTCAGTATTTTTGAATGTATCAAGGGAAATTATCAAGGGACAAGTTAGGGACTTTGTATCAATATAAATCTTTGGTGAGCAAATTGTTCCTATGGAAAACGTTGTATAACCCAAGGACGAAGGATGGAGACTTAGTGACAGAGCATCTGAAAGCCGTTAATACTATGGTAAGTCAATTTTCATCTACTGATATTAAAATTTCTGATGAAGGTAAGTGAATCATTATGTTGTGTTCTGCACCAAACGTGAGGTATAGTCTAGTTGTTTCTCTAGGTAGTGTTGTAAGAGGAAAATGATAATGATCAAGAATAGGATACATGAGGAACAACAAGAATGCATATATATACAAGAATACAACAGACACAAAAATATTTTGAAAGGAATTCCAATCCAATTTTGCATTGACCTTAGTGTATACTTATACATGAAAAATGTGGTTGGAGTGGTTGTACCCACTCTCAAACACCTATTTTCTTTATCTTTATACCTTTACCAAGGTTTACTGACATTTATTCACAACAGATGATGACATCATAGGCCTAAGAGGCTCCTCAACAACTCCCCAACCCTCAATTCCTTACTTTCCTTGAGAAAGGATGTAAAATCTCTTGAACCACTAATCTTTGTAGAAGTATCCTTACTATGCATAGACCATGCATATCGGTCTAAATAGGTAACTCAGCTACAACAACTATTAGCTGGATAGGAAGGTGCATATGAATAAGGTTGACTATGACTGCTTCATTTCCAACGGTTTCTTTCTATAGATCTCCATTGTTCACATTCATTGTAGTCTTCTCAACCATATGGATTGCTTCACTCAACCAAGAACCATTAGATAACTCATCTCTAGTCCAACATATCATCTTCACTCTCTCTACGGACGAGTCCAACGCATGAGTTTCATTTGTGGCAGTCCTCCATTCAACAAAATACAAGTGATCATCTCCCAAATCAACCATCCTACACATTTTATCTACCACAGTCCAAAATCCATTCAACAAGTTTACATTGGGGGGTTTAATCCATATATTCTAGTTTTTGTTGTCATCATTTTTAATCATTAAGTGTTATGTGTTTTTTTCTTGTAATATTTCCTATTCTTGAGTTTTTTGTTGTTGCAAATGCATTCGTTAAAAAAAAATAACTTTACAGATTAGAATTTGTTAAATCTACTTCTCTCTCTTTATGTTGTTGTAGTTTAGCTTTATAGATTTCTTGTTGAGTCTGCAATTTGTTTTTTATTTTTAAGGAAAATCTAGTAACTAGACACACTAAAATTTATTGTCAGTTGGGCTTTTACAATTGGTGTCAGCAGAAGTTGATCTCATCAACAAATTATTTATTGTAATTATAATATGGAGAAGATCGTCTGCTTCAATGAGACTCGCATTTAACCTTCCCCTAATTTCTAAGCCTAATGACTCACTGAAATTCTTAGTCGATAATTCCACTCATTAATCCTTCATGGAAATTGTACAGACTCAACAAGCTAAATATTATGTGGGATAATGTTTTTAATCATATTATACAAAAACCAATTCATAGTAGTTGTGAGTCTCTTAGAATAATATACCCAATTAATCGACAAAGATGTATGTTTTCTCTGCTCCTAAGAATATTAAAAATGTTTGTGACTATTTCCAAGCTTCCAGCATCATGTAGCAATGTTTTCAATTTATCACTTACAACAAAATATAATTGATTATAATTAATGTGTAATAAAAATCAATAATCCACACTAGTCTCTTCCATTTTCAAATTGAAGTCGGTTTCCATCAATACTACTTTAACTAGTTTGTTCAAGTCAAATGTTTGAGTCTTCACCAAGTCAACTCCGACTTTCACAAGCTATAGACTATTCTAGCAAATAGTCAATCTGACAAACCTCTATCCATGTTAATCTAGATCGATGAGAAAAATCACAACATATTATTGTGTACTTTATTTGATTCAAATGTCACTCCATAATCAACATCCTTCAGATATTATTTCTTGAAATCACAAATAAGAGTTGTGGAAAATGGGAGGAGACCCACATCAATAAAGTGCTACCCATGGATGTTTCAATTCAATTATCTGTTGGTCCTAGGAAAAATTGTTGTGGTACTATTTCACCGCAACCTTTAAAAGTTTCCATTTATGCAACTATAATTATCTTATTAATGAGAAGAAAGTGCCATCTTCATTATTCGTTGTTATGATATTTGGATACCCACATACTCGCATAATAAGTCTTTACTGCAGGAGCAATCTATTGATTACTTATTCAAAAAGATGATGACTAACATTGCTAAGGGTGGCATATGATTTTTGTCCACAACGATTGTTTGGTAATTTAATTGAGCTTAAATTACTCCATAAATTATTAACCAGAGCTTGTAAATTGATGAAGTGTATGTGCACCATTTGTGCTAGGATTCTTTATTATGTGAGTAACTTGTCAAATTAAATTAGTATGTTTTCATGCACATGGTTCATCTAAGAAATTGTCACTCTTTTAAAAAAGGAAAATATCACACTCACATAAATGAAACTAAATTAAAGTGCATAAGTAATAGAAAAAACAAATCCAATATCTCTTTACGTTTTTAGAAAAGAGAACTAATTTAAAATTGCAGAAATAAAATATCACACCAGAACAATTAAATCTACTTCTCACTGACATAAATGAAACTAATCTTAAGTACATAAATAAAATATCACACTTGAAAATTTGAATCACACATATAAAGCCTTGAAATAATTACACTTCTAATTGAAATAAAATGATTCTACTCTTCATGTGCACAATAGTTCCGTTTTTTATTTATTTCCTTCATCCTTCACATAACGAAATGATTTAATTTATAAAAGAAATATTTGGAAAACTTTGTCACAAAACTTTGTTCTCACTGTTATAAGCATTCACTGGAAGTCAAAAATGAAAGCTTAGAAGAGATAAACTAATGCTACATAACTTAAGATATAAAACTGAAATACTAACTGAAATGAAATAAAACCTTACAGCTCTGAGGGGGCTCTCCTCTGAGTTGTAGGTAAGCTACAGCCAATCAAAGATTAAACACACATTAACACAATGCATATAGGAGTAATCAAAATTTGATTTTATAAATGCAAAGAGTGTTTACAAAATAATAGTTGGTCTATGTTGTCATGCCAAGAGGTAGGTTTTATAACCTCTTTCAATAAATTGTTTAAAGATTTTTGCGCCTATCCTACTCGACATAAATCCTAAAAATGACATCATACAAAATAAATATTCTTCATTATTTTCTATTGAAGAAGAAAATCACGAGGAAAAATATCAGCGTCATCCTTATCATCGATCTTCTCACTCACTTGATTTGTCTTGGGGTCCTTTTCCACTAGTTGAATTCCACATTGACCTTCTCAGATGAAAACATTGTCATCTTGTTGGATCATGAATATAGGTCGATATCATTATACCGGTTGTCAGCTACTGTCCATATATTTCACATCTCAACTAATATTTCAGAACCTACGTATTCTTCAAGTAAGTTGCATAATTGATCATTAGTTGCAGAATTAGAGCAATCTAGTAGCTCATGCAAATATTAAATCAAATAGTAAGGAAACAATGAAATTATGAACAAAATATGATTATGTATTTTCTTTTTCCAATAACCTTGCAAGCTGGCATCTTATTGGGATTAGGTTTTATGGAAGGTGTAAAAAGGAAGAATTTTGATCTTTAGCATTCCCCCACACAGAAGATATTGCATGTCCCCATGTACAAAATTTCAAAATTTGTAATCTCTGTTTTTCATATTTTTATTCTGCTTTCCATCCTTCGTTTCTTCATTAAAATCTTGCACTATAAACCCTTGATTTTACCTTTCAGAAGTTTATTTTGAGCCTTTAACTTCTTGTTTTTATTGTACCAATGGAAAAGATGTAAGAGGATATTATCATTTTGATTCCTTTGAATGTCATAATGTACTTTCATTGCTTCATGTTCTTTCTTCAGAAATGTGTTTAACACTTCTAATTCATAAATTGCTTGTTTAAGAACATTTTCTATTATAGATTCTTTTGGAGGGCTGAAATGAATCTCTTCTCTCAAAATTTATTCTTCGTTTTTGGATAAATAAACAAATATTCCTTGCACTTTATGTTCGAGAGATTTTATATAGTCATAGATTTCTTCTTGAAGAGGGTCAATTTTTGGTGTCTTCCTTGTTGGACTTGCAATTGGTGATGGTATTTTCTCTGCTTCTTATTCTTCTAAATCAACAAAACCTGGAGACTATTTAATGATTAATTTCATAAGTCGTGCACTTATTCTTAATGGTTTTCAATAGTGATGGCTTGCTTTCTTTTTCTACTTTTGTTTTTCTCTGTTCCATCCTTTAATGGACCTTCATGTGTGTCAATCGATTTCTTATTTTTAAGACTCTTTAACACATTTGCAAGAGGGGTTTCATCATAAAAATCATTTTGTGTGTGCTCATATTGTTGAATTTCATGTGCAAGTGTTTCATTTTGTAGCTTAGGGTTTGAGGGAAGTTTTCGGTGACTACTTCTTATCTTAGAAACAAACTCATCTTTCTCAGCTTCCTTAAAGTGATTTTGAACTAGAAAATCCTCCCAATTATTACCTTTAATTTTCAAATGGGCTTCAATTAATATTTTTACTAACTCGTGATGATATAGGGCACTCTCAATAGACTAGATTTTTCTTTTGATATTAGCGACCATTTTTCTTAAACTAAAAATAAAGAAATATGGAAAATTGATTTCATTTCCATTAATGAAATGCATCATCAACCGAGAATGGTAAAAGACATACTTCCAAACCTAACCTCACAGGTTATGAATTCCTGAATAATTAGAAACAAATTTCTCCATTTACTTTTTAAAGATGTTACTAGAATTCCCTTCTTAAAAATGGATATTTCCATACCTAGATTTTTAAAGAATATTTCCCAATATTTCTCTTTGATTTTGTGGTTTTTAAACCAACTTTCTCCATTTCTTGACATTCATGTAGCTTCTGCAATTAATGACTCTATCAATAATAGCCTGATATCCCCAATTTCCACTTCTATCCCATCATATTCATGGGCAAACTAATTTGTAACCTCCTTATCGTGCCCATCAAACTTTTCGTAGAAGTGTAACCACCATGCCTGCTGCAATTGTTGTTTCACCTATGGATAACCTTCAAGGAACTTGACTCCATTTGGCTTGAACACACAATAACTCCCATGGTGAGGAAGCTTCAATCGACAATAACTATTTTTTATAAGAGTATGTAGTGTAGCAAGGACGGGAATGGAATTTAGGTTATAGTTGAGGGGTTTTTGGCAAAGAAGATTGAAATAGAGCCACAGGAAGTGGGATATAATGTGAAGGAAATGGGATGGCATATGGGAGAAATGAGATATATACAGATAAAGGTGAATGAATGTAAACATTAGCAAGGTTTGAATGCCATTCACATTTTATGATGATTATCAAAATTTTATGCATTGAATGGAGAAAAACTAATATTATGCTATGAAAAGGGTAATCATTACATAATATGGTGGATGCAACTATTATAATCATCCATTTATTTTGTAACTCAATGTTTATCCTTAATTATTTAACTAATATTTACATACCTTTCATTCTACCTTACTATTTTTCTCTTTTTGTAGGTTGCTCAGGTTGTTTTAGCTGTGATATCCATTCAGATTGCTTTTACCATGATCTTCTTTGGTTGTAATATGTCAAGTCAGATGTGGAATTTTATGAGAGTTGCAGATTATTGACAATTATGTAGTTGTCTTATTTCTGCAAAGAGTGAGAAAAAAATGGGACAAGAATAGGGAAATTACAAGAAAATCTATGCTACAAAGAATTCTTGCTTTTGATGAAAGTACTCTGAATGTTCAGATTGATTGATTTTAATTTGCTTCACTGATGATGGGCCTTCAGTTGTTTAGTCGTGGGAGATTCATAGATTGATGATTGAGTTTCAATGGTTGGTTAATGCAGATGTATTTGATGGTTATATTACAGTGGTGATTAATTTTGAGCTTCAATGATTGTTGATGGTTCCAGTATGAAAATTGAATGAAACGTGGCCTTCAGATTGTGGTGTTGTGTTCCAAGAGTATCTAGTCTGAAAATTTATGAAACGTGTTCCCTAGACGAAGAAATAACGTTGTAGCCTTCTGTAGGTCAGCACCTACATACTAGTAAATATATCCACTAGTACAAGAGCTAGGGGGTTGTAGCTCCCTTCCAGTAGAAGCTGGAGAACGAGAGAAGGTTGTATCCTTCTACAGGTGGGTGTCTGCGTACTAGTATGAATCTACACTAGTATAAGATTGTAAACATGTTTTTCTTATATTAAAAAGAAGACAGCAACAGGTGGTTTTTGTCTCACATTGGGTTCCCACCTTAAATCTTGGTGTTGATGCATGTTTCTTATGTGTGATGGTTTGTTCTATTATTACTGCACATGGTTACTATTTACATGGTTAATGAAGTACTGATGCACTAATTAAAGATCAACATATGATGAATTAACTGAATCATAGGTTTGCTAGATATATGCTAGTTGCCTTAAATACAGTTGCGTGTACATGCAAGTTACATTCATTGAAGTAGTGTACAGAAATCAGAGTATGAAATTAAAAAGTTATTGACTTTACTAATATTGATTCAACCCCCCCCCCCCC
>APFE031528458.1:0-35823 GCA_000404065.3 Pinus taeda | reverse complement strand
ACCCCCCCCCCCCCCCTCTTAGTATTATTTCCAACAATTGGTATCATAGCAGGTCCTTCAAAAGAATCTTGATCGCTTGAAGGGAGATCCATCATCATGAGTAATCAAGAAAGCGTGGGATCCATCAGACCGCTAATATTTGATGGGAGCAAGTTTGTTTATTGGAAAATAAGAACTACAACCTATCTATAATCACTTGGAATAGATGTCTAGGAAATTGGGAAAGGAGGATATACATTTCCAACAACAATTCCTACTTATATGGCAAGTAAAAAGAAATATGAAAACAATGGCAGAGGTGTTAATACGTTATTGGGAAGTTTGTCAAAATTAGAGTTTGTCAAAGTCATGTAGCTCGAATCAGCGAAAGAAATATAGGAGAAAATCGTTCTAAGCTATGAAGGAGACTCTCAGGTAAAACATGCTAAGCTTCAAACTCTCATAATTCAGTATGAAACTCATAAGATGCATAGTGATGAAAGCATAGCTAGTTACTTCCTATGTATAAATGAGGTTGTTAATTGTATGAAGAATCTGGGTGAAGAAATTAAGGAAGTTACCTTAATTGAGAAAGTTTTAAGATCCTTGTCAGCTAAATTTGAACCCAAAGTGTCTTCCATAGAAAAAAATAGGATCTTCAGAATATCACTATGATGCAGCTTCACGGAATCTTAACTACCTTTGAGATGAGAAAAGGAGGACCATTATATATGAGAGAAGCCGCATTTAAAGCATCAGCAAAGGGAAAAGAAAAAGAAAAACAAAATGAATCAAGGTACATTTTAGGAGAATAAGATGAGGTAAAGTTTGTCAAGAAGCTTCAACAGGGTTCTGGAAGGTTCAAAGGTAAGCTACCTTTCAAATGCTTTTCATGTGGTAGAGTTGGTCATTATGCTGCTAGATGCCCTCATGTCGAAGGAAAGATGTTTGAAGAAGGTAATAGAAGTTATTATACTCGTGATGATAGTGATGGCTTGTCAAATAGTGATGAAGATGATCAAGAAATTAAACTACTCATGGCATATGAAAATAATCCCTTAGAAAAGGAAGATTTCCTTAAAGAAATCAGCCAACTTAAAATCAGTTTGGAAGAAAAGGATAAACACAATGAAGTATTAGAATGTGAAGTAGTAAGTATAAGAAAAGAACTTGAAAAGACAAAGACTCTGAATACTAGATTTGCTAAAGGATTAGAAAAGTTAGATGAAATCATCAAAGTTCAGTGTTCGCCCATTATAAAGACTGGTCTTGGTTTTCATGAATCTGTTGAAGGTGGATCTAGCTCACAAGGTGAGGCAAGGAACTCTAATGGAAAATCTAAAATGCTCAATAAGGAGATGAGAGGTGAAGCCCATCAACAAACAAGGAAAGAAATTCTTCAAAGAAAATCTTTTACTCTTAACTGTGAAAGTAATAGTCAGTTATTTCCTTCGATGAATGATGTTGAATGTTTTATATGTAATAATTTCGGACATGTTACAGCCAGATGCAGAAGTAGAATGGTTCAAGACTGTCATACAGAAAGATCATCATGTTCCAAGTAATTTAAGTGATATTGTTTTGCTTGCAATATTTTTGGTCACAAGGCTATTGATTGCAATAAAAGGAATATGAAACATGTAAGATGCTATGCATGTAACAAGTTTGGACATAAAGGAAAGGAATGCAGAAGTGAATTTCGGGCACCAAACCAAAAGAAGCATACATCATCACAATCCAAGGTATTGAAGAAGACAAAATTATTGTCAAAAGGATGTGGCATAGCTTCGTTTACAGACATGACAGATCCAGGGGAAGCTAAAAGTGTAAAACTTCAGTATTCCAAATTTCATACGTAGCTATTATGAAAATAAGTTGTGTATATATGCGAGTTAGAAGCTGCACAATCGTGTATATGGTGTTTTGAGGAAAAATCAGCAAGACGGACTCAAGAAAAGGAGCCTGATATGGTTCAGTCACTTATCTTCTATTTGATGATGGTTAGAATGTGCTGATGCTTTGTAGAAATGTGTTGTTTCTAAAAAGTTGATGTATATCTTATTAATGATGATACCTTGATAACTCTCGCTGATACTTGCAATGATCAAATATGGCAATGAACAGTTGGAACGGGTTCAGGGAGAGCATATGATTCTAATAATGCATTGTTGGCATTATCTTAGAAGAGCTTTGTATAGATCCACATAGTTGTTTTGATTCAGGTGACTCTTTTGATGATAAGAAATATACAGGTTGTTGATCTTGATGCTGCTGATGGTGCAGATCATATATGGTGTATGGTAGTTGCTAATGATTATCATGGTCTTGTTTAGATTGTTGGTCCTTGTTATAAATTTCATGTATATCATTTGATGTAAAGGTCATGAAATGACCTAATTTGTAACCTCGCTTTGCATGGGAAGGATGATGTAATAATTTCTATTTCATTCATGTATAAAAAAATTGGTGTATCCCCACTTGGTTGGGAGATTGATGTATGTATGAGTCATTGGTGATAGGAAGATAATACACACTTAGTTGAGTTAAAGAGTCATGTTATTCTTTTGAAAAATATTTTTCTAGACTCTGCATGTGCTTAGGGGGAGCATGGAAAGTTTTAGTGCATCTTAGCATGTACAAAGGGGGAGCTCAATCAAAGAATTCAACATGTACTTAGGGGGATCATGGACAACATAATGTATATCAAAGAGGTAGAACATCTTGGTCTGCCCTTTCCCCTTGATGTTAAAGGGGGAGAGTAACTTGGTGTTGTTGGTGTTGCCATCAAGTCCAAAGGGGGAGATTGTTGGCATTATGATATAGATGTTGTCCTTTATGGTAGTTCACTCAGATGATAGTTCACAGTGTAGAAGACTAACAAGGAAAGGATTACAGATCAGACTCCAAAGAATGAATAAAAAGAGGTATACGCAGGTTCACTTTGTCCACATAGCATATACACGCGGGTTAACAGAACAAAAGGAGTGTATACCTTATACATGCACTTTCACAAGAGGAAAAGTGTTTACATATTGGAAAACTAAGTTTTTGGTTCGAGGTATTTGGTCCAACATATTTTGATCCAAGGTATTGGTCCAAGATATTTTCTTCGAGGTATTGATCCTAGGTATTTGGTCCAAGGTATTGGTCCTAAGTGGTTTTGGTCCATGGTATTGAGAAAGGACTAAAACTATATAAGGAGGAAAAGATCATTAGGCCAATGTCTGCAAGTATCGAATATTTGATGAAGAGTGAGATCTAGTATGCAGTTTATTGGCTTATGGTGCTTTGCTTGATTTGAACCAAGGATGAGCTTTAGCAGTTGATGAGGGATAAGACCTAATGATGGATTGGGATCTTAAGGGTTGAAATGAATTATAATTATGTGGTTTGATCATGTATAGTCTAGATTTGAATATTGACACATGTATTATTCTGTAAATGTTATGATCTGGGTATAACTGAAGTTTGGAATAGCTGCAAAATTATGAATTAATATTTGTAGATGTGTAGGGTGTTTGGCTTTGATAAAAGTGTGTATACATGTTGGTTCCACACATGGAAGTAGCGTATGCCTTATGAAGTATGTTTCAATTGTTTATGTTTGCTGTTGCAGAGTTCTGGGTTCTGCTTTGGGTTGTGGTGAGTATATTCTAGTGACTGTGTTTTGATGACAGTACTCTGAACGTTCAGATTGATTGATTGTGATTTGCTTCAGTGATGATGGGCCTTCAGTGATTTAGTTGTGGGTGATTCAGAGATTGATGATTGAGTTTCAATGGTTGGTTAATGCAAATGTATTTGATGGTTATATTGTAGTGGTGATTGTTGTGGAGATAAATCCCCTCTGCGGACAAAGGCAATCCCTACTAGCCCAACTTGGGTCTAGCAACAATCATACAACACTACCACGTAAGTTCCTAATTGCAAATTAAATACCAATGATGAGGGCCTACCTGGGTTCCAATGCTAGTGCTTGTAGAAGAGTTTACGCTCCTGTTCCTTTGCTCCGACAGATCACGATCCCCACAATCTCCGTGAATGGACACTTGCACATACAAAGAACGATACAAACACAAGCATAAAATCCAATAGATGCAACTATATATCAGTTAGAAAGGATATAACTCATCATCATTACAAAGAACAATAAGAGTGGAACCATAACAATAGTCGTCTATTAATGATAAACAAAGAAGAATACAACCATAGTTTTGACATCAAATCCTCCTTTGGCTGGGTGATCAGCAGCACATGTCTTGCAAAGCTTGTTGGAAATGGGAACAAGCCTCTCTCTCCTTGGTTATTTGGACAAGAATCTCCTTACTTAGATTTGGCCTTATGGGAGTGAAGAAGGCTCTTGCAGTGTGAAGCTCTTAACAACTTGACAATTCTCAATCTCTGGAACTAGCTTGCCTAAGGAAAATGGACAAGATTTTATAGATAGAGGAGGGGGAGTTGGGATCATCCACAATATTCATGGGATTGGCTTTATCACTAAAGAAGCTTCCATGAGAGGTGGCAAACCACTTCCTCTCTATGGAGATTCGTAGCCAAACCACCCAACTCAAGATAGATTCAGCCCAGGAGTTGGTTAGGATGAATCTTCCGCTGTTGGTTTGTTAAAAAACACCACTCATTATGGTTGGCACGAGTGTGACTCTGTGGCAGAGCACCAACTGGCACACCCTCTTTAGAGGATTTCCCCCATTGGCGCCAGTGCTACACTGTGGAACCGCACCAATGGAAAAAGGGATATTTTTATGGGTTTTTATCAGGATATGTCTTTAGGGAAAATGAAGTTCATGCTCAGGGGAATACAATTCAAGTGTTTGCAGGTCATGTCACTTCTCACAGGTCCTGGAATGAGTCGTCCAAGATGCGGGAGAAGGGGTAACAAGAACGGTGACAAATTGTTGTGTAACAGTGATTAATTTTGAGCTTCAATGATTGTTGACGGGTCCAGTATGAAAATTGAATGAAATGTGGCCTTCAGATTGTGGTGTTGTGTTCCAAGAGTATCCATTCTGAAAATTTATGAAATGTGGTCCCTGGAGGAAGAAAGAAGGTCGTAGCCTTCTGTAGGTCGAAGCCTACGTACTAGTAAACATATCAGCTAGTACAAGAGCTAGGGGGTTGTAGCTCCCTTCCAGTAGAAGCTGGAGAGCGAGAGAAGGTTGTAGCCTTTTACAGGCGGGTGCTTATGTATTCGTATGAGTCTGCACCAGTACAAGATTGTAAACAAGTTTTTCTTTTATTAAAAAGAAGATAGCAGCAAGTGGTTTTTGTTTTGCATTGGGTTTCCACCTTAAATCTTGGTGTTGATGCATGTTTCTTATGTGTGATGGTTTGTTCTGTTATTACTGCACATGGTTACTGTTTATATGGTTAATGAAGTACTGATGCACTAATTAAAGATCAACATATGATGAATTAACTGAATCATAGGTTTGTTGGATATACGTTGATTGCCTTAAATACATTTGTGTGTACATGCAAGTTACCTTCATTAAAGTAGCATACAGAAGTCAGAGTATGAAATTAAAAAGTTATTGACTTAACCAACATTGATTCACCCCTACCCCTCAGTATTATTTCCAAGAAACTTTTCTACTGAGTTAGTATGAGGGGCAACTCCAACATCAAAAGCACCTTATAGGATGAGCACACTTGACTTCGTAGAGTTGAAGTTGAAGTTGAAGGAAATGTTGGACAAAGGATACATTAGGCCAAGTGTATCACCTTGGGTCGCACTGGTGTTGTTTGTGAAGACGAAAGATGGTACTCTCAGATTTTGCATTGATTACAGTCAGTTGAACAAAGTGACCATCAAGAACAGGTACCCATTACTGAGGATTGATGATTTGTTTGATAAGTTGAAGGGAGAAACAGTGTTCTCTAAGATCGAATTGAGGTTAGGATACCATCAGGTATACATCAAAGAGGAGGACATTTACAAGACAACTTTTTGGACCAAGTATGGCAATTGTGATTTTGTTTTAGTCCTATTTGGTTTGACTAATGTTCTAGCTACATTTATGTGCTTGATGATTAGTGTCTTGCAACTATATTTGGATAAGTTTGTTATTGTGTTCATTGATGACATATTGGTATATTATAAAAATGAGGAAGAGTATTCCAAGCATTTAGCAACAGTGTTGAGTTTGTTGAGAGAGCATCAGTTGTATGCTAAGCTCAGCAAGGTTAATTTCTTTCAGACTGAGGTACATTACTTGGGACATGTTGTTTCCATGGAGGGCATTTTAGAAGATATAGAAAAGATAAGAGCCATCATGAACTAGGAGCTCCTATAAATGTAGATGATGTGAGATCTTTCATCGCGTTCACAGGCATTTATAGGAGGTTCATCAGGAACTTCTTGCATATTTCTTATCCTACTACATCGTTGTAGAGGAAAAATAAGAAGTTCAAATGGACAGAGGAGTGTCAGGGTAGTTTTGAGTAGCTTAAGTAGTTGTTGACACATGTACCCGTGTAAAAGATTACATTTGGAGAAAGATTTTGTAGTATGAAAAGATGCTTTCAAAAGAGGACTTGGTGGAGCCCTTATGCAGGATGGACAAGTGGTATGCTATGAGTCACGAAAACTAAATGAGCATGAGCAGAACTACCTGACACATGATCTTGAGATAGAAGTAATCATACATGCATTGAAGCTTTGGAGGCACTATCTTCTTGGCAGTAGGCTCGTACTGATGAGTGATCACATTAGGTTGAGGCATTTGTTTGACCAACTGAATCTAAATGCTAGGCAAGCTAGATGGTTGGCCACGATCAATGAGTTTGACTTCGAGATGAGGTACATCAAAGGAAAGGAGAACATAGTGGTGGATGTTGTTAGCAGTTGGGTACAAGTAAATACATTAGTAGTTATGACCCCTTATGGGATATACTTACATGACAAGATCTATCAGGCAAGTCAACAAGATGTAAGGTATATGGAGATTATGCACATGTTGCAGCAAAGTATAGGTACAGGTATAGGTGTAGGTAGTGGTACAAGTACAGGTTAATAGGATGTGGACTATTGTATTACAGTAGATGGATTGGTTAGATTTAGAGACAAGATATATGTGCCAAATAGTAGTGAGCTCAAGAAGGTGATCTTGAGGAAGCTTCATGCGAAACCATATTCAGGTCACCCAGGCTACCAGAAGACATTAACCGTAGTAAATAAATTTTATTACTGGCTGAATCTAAATAAGGATGTAGCAGAGTTTGTGGATAGGTTTTTTGATTGTCAACGTGTGAAGGAATAGTGTAAACATCTAGGTGGACTACTATAGCCGACTATGATTCCAGAGTGGAAATGGGAGGTCATTTCCATGGACTTTATCATAAGGTTTCCAAGGACAGTAAGATATCATGATTCCATAATGGTTGCTGTGGATAGGTTGACAAAGTTTACGCACTTCATTCCAGTGAAGTCTACATTCTCAACTATTGATGTACCATAGGTATTCATCAGAGATGTTGTCAGATTGCATGGTGTTCCGAAGAATATTGTGTCAGATATGGATGCAAGGTTCACTCCCAAGTTTTCGATGGAGTTATTTGTAAGTTTGGGCATAGAATTTGCCTTCAGTACAAATTATCATCAGCAGACAGATGGACAAAATGAGAGGTTCAATAGGATATTGTAGGACATGTTCAGGATCTACGTGATGCATCAACAGTGAAAGTAGGAAGAATATCTTCCACTGGTAGAGTTCGCTTACAACAATGGGTAACATGAGTCACTGAGGATAAGTCTACTTGAAGAATTGTATGGGCAGAGTTTCAATACTCTTGTCATTTGGAGTGATCCATTTAATAAGTTGTTTATTGGACCGGACATGTTGGCAAAATTGGAAAAAGAGATGTAGTTTATAAAGAAGAATCTAAAGGCATCACATGATAGGTAGAAGATCTATGCAAATCAGAACAAGTTGCTCAAGGAGTTCCAGGTTTGGGAACAGGTGTACTCGTGCATCAAGCCAAAGAAGAGCTCCTTATGGATTAGATTATGTGCGAAGATGGCACCATGGTTTTTTGGAACCTTGAATATTTTTGAGAGGATTGGTCTAGTAGCCCATTGACTTACATTGCCTCCGATACTGAAATTTTGTGATGTTTTCCATGTATCATTGCTTAAGTAGTATGTTAAATATGTTGATCATGTGATTGAATGGTCTGTATTGCAGGTGGAACTAGATGGCGAATTCTAGTCGCAGCTTCAGTGCATATTGGAGAAAAAGGTGCTCATGCTTTGGAACCGAGCAATTGAGGAGGTTAAAGTTCAGTGGAACTACTTTGGGCCCAATGAAGCTACATGGGAGATAACAGATTTGATGCGGGTTATGTATCCTTGATTGTTTGTCAGCTGAGGCAAAGTAGTTTTGGTATATGTTTTGGTACATGTTTGGTGATTTTTGGGTATATGTACATATGTATATGAATGTAAATACAACCATGAGCTATGTTCTAAAGCTCTAATAAGAGTTATGGGTGTCATGTCATTATGTTTTAGTGTTGTTATGTTGTCATGTTGGTTTGTTTCCATCAGAGTGATCATTGTAAATACTGCATCGAGCTAGGTTATAAATCTCAGTGGGTAGTATGTTTGTTTTTCAAGGTTTTAATGAGGTATAGGTGTGGTTGAACACTGAGGATGATGTCCTCCAAGGGGGAGGGTTCTATAACATCCCTCGTGAAAAGTTCATGTAATAAAAGTTAATAAAGGAAAAAATAATAACTACGGTTGATGGGACGCTTATTCCATGCTGCATCTTAGGCAAAACATCCTAGTGTGGATGTTCATTGGTTTATTATGGATAAGTAAATTGGCAAAGGAAATGGCTAAGGAATTGGAAAGGAAAAATGGAATCTTTGGCACATTTATTTATGAAAATAATGGAAATTAGGAGAAAAGGGAGGTGAAAGGTCACTGGTTACATGAGAGGAGGAAATTGAAGGAAAATAATGGAAAACGAAGAAAATAGAGGCCTAATTGATAAAAAGGGTTATGAGGATTAGTTTGTAACCTTTTTTCAGTTTAGTTTTGGAGCTCTCTCATTATTCTCCCTCTATCTCTTACTCTTGGAGTCTTATAGTTTTCTTGGAGTATTTTGGCATTGGATCAAGAAAGGATAAAAGGGAAAGAGGAAGTAGAGATCAAGCAAGGAAGAGGAGGATTAATTAGCTACAATAGGATACTTTAGAGGTCTTCATTTTCATGTGTACTTTCCTTGCTAGATTTGGGATGAATGGTATTGCATGTGGTTATTTTACTATTATGCCATGGGTTTTTCCAGGTGTGACAATGTTTTCAGCCTAGCCTTGCCATTTCCAGATAGCTATGGAGTGACGGGGTTCTCATGTTTTGGATGAGATGGATTGCTAGATGGACTCGAACATGAGTGAGGTGGATCTCCGAATGATAGAGTACATGGCCTAGTGGTCCCTGAACCAGACTATGGATCACAGTAAAGCCACTGGCCTAGTGACCCCTGAGCGAGACTGTTGGTCGTGACAAAGCCAGGATCATGTTGCCTCGGTGGGCCTAGGAATCTTTTCTGGTGAATGGCAGGTTATACGGTAAGACAAGAGGTGGATTTCTCTTTCTTGGGCCTAGTAATCCTGGGTTAAGATATGTGGTAAAGCATAGAGAGTGGGTATTTGTGTAGGACCTAGTGATCTGGTGTGGATTGTGGTAAAGCTTGAAAGACTAGGAGGCTTGAAAATTCCTCACGGTGTAGGTGGATAAATCTGTTGGCATCCATGCATGTTTTTCCTAGTGATTGAGTGGAGATCATGGTAAATCCTGTTATAACTTGTTCATTGTGTTGGCTTAGTGATCCAGGATGGATTATGGTAAATCCTAGTTTCTATTGATGAGGGTGAGGTGGTTTAGCCTCAGGATTCCCTGGTTGGTTCTTTTGGTTTGATTCCCACATTCATGGTTGGAATATGGCATGGGGGTGAATTTTTGAAGAGAGATTTGGCTTAGCCATTCTTTGGTCAGGTGAAACATGGTAGTCCCATCCCAAGTTTGGATTTTGCATCATCAATATGAAGTTATTTATCTTTGTATTTCTATGAGTATTATACTAGTTTATATGTGGATCATGTGGTTGTGATTTCATTTGTATTTTTGTTACTATTATGATGGTTATGTATGTGTTTCATGACAATTGATATGTATGTCTCTAATCATGTTTTTAGTTGTAGATGAATGGACAATGTATCTATGATCTAATCTATGATAATGCAACAAATGGTGTGAGGAAACAATGGTTCTTAGTGATTCTCAGATAAGTATGAGATCCCTATGCTCAACTCTGTTGTTTACACCTGTATACTACATATTTGTGAAATGCTTGACGAAATGCCCATCATGGCTAGTAGGATTCTAGTTAAAGGGTTGTTTAAGTATTTACATTTGCATCTTTGTTTTCTTGTTATCTTATTTTTTTGAAGGTGTCCTTTAATTCTAGGAAGTGACTGGGGCTTTGGGCTTGAAAACGTGGCTCAAATCCTAGGGAAGTTGGCACAAAAATGAGAAAAATAGTCCCTGGACGCTGGCATGCCTTGTCATGAGAGCATCCAGAACCTCTGGAAATTGGTAGGCCTATAGCATGAGAGTGTCCAGAGGTCAAATGGTAAAAAACTTCAGTGTGACCTAGAGGCTAGCTACCTGAGTGGTTGGAATGGTTCCTGGGAGTCCTGTAGCTGATGTCAAAGGTCTAGATGTTGTGTTTCCATCGATTCCACCTCCTTAAGGTTACATAGGAGGTTGAATCCAATCATAGTAGCCTCTCGTCACATGTTTACCCTGGTCTGACAATTACTTGGGTAGATGTGGGAGGAGGGTGTTACATAGACCAATCCTGATTATCTATGCATGCGCTTGAGAAGATGAGATGTTTAATATCCTACGAGCTTGCCATGATGGACCTTGTGAAGTACACTTTGATAACAAGAGAATTTCCTAAAAGATACTCCAACAAGGATATTATTGGCCAATTCTCTTCAGAGATGCAAGGGGTTACATGCATAGATGTGGTAGTTTCCAAAGAATGGGAAGACTAGTGCAATTTGACAAGATGCCATTACACTACATCTTCTTGTTGAACCTTTTGAAAGGTGGGCCTTATATTTTGTAGGGCTAATCTATGCAGTGACGTGAAAGATTAGGTACATTTTAGTTTGCGTTGACTATGTTATGAAATGATTATATAAGGCTAATGAAAAATATGTAGTTGATTTCCTGTTTCAATATATTTTTAACCATTTTAGGTTTCAAATGTGATTGTAACAAATCATGGAGCACAATTTGTATCAAAGGTGGTGCAAGTTGTTGTTCAATAGTACCACGTGAGGAATCATAGATCTTCTACATACCACCTATAGGACAATGGATAGGTATAGTATATAAATAGTGTTACAGGCCGTCATGACCAAGGCAATACAACTACATCACAAAGATTAGGAAGACAGGCTCCCAAAAACACTTTGTGGTTATAGGAAAACGTGGAGGACCACCACAAAATTCACACATTATGAGCACATATATGTTAAATAATCTCTTATTCCCATTGGGTTTCAAGTAAATACATTTAGGAAAACCATGGAATTAGTCTTATATTTTTCAAAGGCCCAAAACAAGGGAGTTCATTGAGATATAACAAGATCCAATCCAATGTATCATTCTTAATCAAAACCAGCGAGCTAGATGGCATGAGAAGTTTTTGTTGGGTATGTCATCTGTTCTTTCAACGACTAGTCACAAGCACTATTAGGTTGTTTCAAAAACAAGATGGGGGTTGTAGGGGGAATGTAGGCCCCCTTTCCATGGTTTTTGCAAGGGGGCGATAGCCCCCTTACAGGGGGTCTAGGGATATGCCCCAAGAAAATTATTTTTTTATGCAGACCGAATAATAGCTGGGTAGACCCAAGGATGGGGGGAAGGAACCAAGGATGGTGGGAAGACCTATCCATGGTTTATTTGCATGGTTTTGGGCATGATGGTTTTCTTCCCATTGTATTTTATGGATCCGATCAAGGGAGCTATGATTATATTCCAATCCAGGGTTAATGGATTGGGGGTCTATGAATGATTTAACATGTATATATTGTATTGTAGAATTGAAAGGAATAATACTTAAAAATCAATATGGTTTTCTCGGTTTGGGTTCTAGGATAAAATATATATGTATCTTTTATGTTCTCTCCATTGTATGTTTTTTCTATTTTAAGAATTTGTTTTCTGGTAATTTATGTACAAGCTTAAAACTTACATCATTTGGTATAAGAGTTGTTTCAGCTTCAAGGTGATGCCTTTATAGCTAAGGGGTTTTTCATAGGCATGTGGTAGACCCTGTTACAGTGGCAGATCTATGAGATTGATTCTTGAGGTGAAATGAGATGGTGAATAGAAAAGTTTTGATTTATGGAAGCTCAAGATGAAGGAGCTATTGGTGGACAGAGATCAATGGATCATTGTATATACAAGTACGACAGCAATAGGAATGTCAATAGAAGGGTAAGCAAAGTTTGATCAGAAGTTGAAGAGCAAAATATGATTATCTCTTAGATTCAGTATTTTTGAATTTATGAAGGGAAGTTATCAAGGGACAAGTTAGGGACTTTGTATCAATCTAAATCTTTGGTGAACAAATTGTTCCTATGGAAAAAGTTGTATAACCAGAGGATGAAGGATGGAGACTTAGTGACAGAGCATCTGAATGCCGTTAATACTGTGGTAAGTCAATTTTCATCTACTGATATTAAAATTTCTGATGAAGATAAGTGAATCATTATGTTGTGTTCTATACCAAAAGTGAGGTATAGTCTAGTTGTTTCTCTAGGTAGTGTTGTAAGAGGAAAACGATAATGACCAAGAATAGGATACATGAGTAACAACAAGAATGCATATATATAAAATAATAAAACAGACACAAAAATATTTTGAAAGGAATTCCAATCCAATTTTACATTGAACTTAGCGTATACTTATACATGAAAAATGTGGTTGGAGTGGTTGTACCCATTCTCAAACACCTATTTTCTTTATCTTTATACCTTTACCAAGGTTTACTGACATTTATTCATAACAGATGATGACATCATAGGCCTAAGAGGCTCCTCAACAACTCCCCAACCCTCAATTCCTTGCTTTCCTTGGGAAAGGATGTAAAATCTCTTGAACCACTAATCTTTGCAGAAGTATTCTTACTGTGTATAGACCATGCATATCGGTGTGGATAGGTAACTCAGCCGCAACAACTATTAGCTGGATAGGAAGGTGCATATGAATAAGGTTGACTATGACTGCTTTATTTCCAACAGTTTCTTTCTATAGATCTCCATTGTTCACATTCATTGTAGTCTTCTCAACCATATGGATTGCTTCACTCAACCAAGAACCTTTAGATAACTCATCTCTAGTCCAACATATCATCTTCATTCTCTCTACGGATGAGTACAACGCACGAGTTTCATTCTTAGGAGTCCTCCATTCAACAAAATACAAGTGATCATCTCCCAAATCAACCATCCTACACATTTTCTCTATCACAGTCCAAAATCCATTCAACAATTTTACATTGGGGGGTTTAATCCATATATTCCAGTTTTTGTTGTCATCATTTTTAATCATTAAGCGTTCTGTGTTTTTCCTTGTAATATCTCCTATTCTTAAGTTTTTTGTTGTTGCAAATGCATTCGTTAAAAAAAATAACTTTACGGATTAGAATTTGTTAAATCTACTTATCTGTCTTTATGTTGTTGTAGTTTACCTTTACAGATTCTTGTTGAGTCTGCAATTTGTTTTTTATTTTTAAGGAAAATATAGTAACTGGACACACTAAAATTTATTGTCAGACGGGCTTTTACAATTGTTGTCAGCATAAGTTGATCTCATCAACAAATCATTTATTGTAATTATAATATGGAGAAGATCATCTGCTTCAATGAGACTCGCATTTAACCTTCTTAGTCGATAATTCCACTCATTAATCCTTCATGGAAATTATACATACTCAACAAGCTAAATATTATGTGGGATAATGTTTGTAATCATATTATATAAAAACCAATTCATAGTAGTTGTGAGTCTCTTAGAATAATATACCCAATTAATCGACAAAGATGTATGTTTTCTCTGCTCCTAAGAATATTAAAAATGTTTGTGACTATTTCCAAGCTTCTAGCATCATGTAGCAATGTTTTCAATTTAGCACTTACAACAAAATATAATTGATTATAATTAATGTGTAATAAAAATCAATAATCCACACTAGTCTCTTCCATTTTCAAATTGAAGTCAGTTTCCATCAATACTACTTTAACTAGTTTGTTCAAGTCAAATGTTTGAGTCTTCACCAAGTCAACTCCGACTTTCACAAGCTATAGACTATTCTACCAAATAGTTAATCTAACTAAACTCTATCCATGTTAGTCTAGATCGACGAGAAAAATCACTATATATTATTCTGTACTTTATTTGATTCAAAAGTGACTCCATAATCAACATCCTTTAGAAATCAATTCTTGAAATCATAAATAAGAGTTGCAGAAAATGGGAGGAGTCCCACATCAATAAAGTGCTACCCGTAGATGTTTAAATTCAATTATCTGTTGGTCCTAGGAAAAATTGTTGTGGTACTATTTCACTGCAACCTTTAGAAGTTTCCATTTATGCAACTATAATTATCTTATTAATGAGAAGAAAGTGCCATCTTCATTATTCGTTGTTATGATATTTGGATACCCACATACTCACATAATAAGTCTTTACTTTAGGAGCAATCTATTGATTACTTATTGAAAAAGATGATGACTAACATTGCTAAGGGTGGCATATGATTTTCATCCACAACAATTGTTTGGTAATTTAATTGAGCTTAAATTACTGCGTAAATTATTAACGAGAGCTTATAAATTGATGAAGTGTATGTGCACCATTTGTGCTAGGATTCTTTATTATGTGAGTAAATTGTCAAATTAAATTAGTATGTTTTCACGCACATGGTTCATCTAAGAAATTTTCACTCTTTTAAAAAAGGAAAATATCACACTCACATAAATAAAACTAAATTAAATTGCATAGGTAAATAGAAAAAAAAAAATCCAATTTCTCTTTACGTTTTTAGAAAAGAGAAATAATTTAAAATTGTAGAAATAAAATATCACACCAGCACAATTAAATCTACTTCTCAGTGACATAAATGAAACTAATCTTAAGTACATAAATAAAATATCACACTTGAAAATTTGAATCACACGTATAAAGCCTTGAAAGAATTATACTTCTAATTGAAATCAAATGATTCTACTCTTCATATGCACAATAGTTCCCTTTTTTATTTATTTCCTTCGTCCTTCACATAACGAAATGATTAAATTTATAAAAGAAATATTTGGAAAACTTTGTCACAAAACTTTGTTCTCACTGTTATAAGCATTCACTGAAAGTCAAAACTTAAAGCTTAGAAGAGATAAACTAATGCTACAAAACTTAAGATATAAAACTAAAATACTAACTGAAATGAAATAAGACCTTACAGCTCTAAGGGGGCTCTCCTCTGAGTTGTAGGTAAGCTACAACCAATCAAAGATTAAACACGCATTAACACAATGCATATAGGAGTAATCAAAATTTGATTTTATAAATGCAAAGAGTGTTTACAAAATAATAGTTGGTCTGTGTCATCATGCCAAGAGGTAGGTTTTATAACCTCCTTCAATAAATTGTTTAAAGATTTTTGCGCCTATCCTACTCGACATAAGTCCTAAAAATGACATAATACAAAATAAATATTCTTCATTATTTTCTATTGAAGAAGAAAATCATGAGGAAAAATATCAACATCATCCTTATCATCGATCTTCTCACTCGCTTGATTCGTCTTGAGCTCCTTGACCACTAGTTGAATTCCATGTTGACCTTCTCATATGACAACATTGTCATATTGTTGGATCATGAATATAGGTTGACATCATTATACCGATTGTCAGCTACCATCCATATATTTCGCATCTCAACTAATATTTCAGAACCTACGTATTCTTCAAGTAAGTTACATAATTGATCATTAGTTGCAGAATTAGTGCAATCTAGTAGCTCATGCAAATATTAAATCAAATAATAAGGAAACAATGAAATTATGAATAAAATATGATTATGTACCTTCATTTTCCAATAACCTTGCAAGTTGGCGCCTTATTGGGATTGGGGTTTATGGAAGGTGTAAAAAAGGAATAATTTTGATCTTTAGCATTCTCCCACATAGAAGATATTGCATGTCCCCATGCACAAAAATTCAAAATTTGTGACCCACACTATCATTGAGCTACCTCTAAAGCTTGAGAAAGAACATCTAAGTTAGTATTCTCTATTTTTCATATTTTTATTCTGCTTTCCATCCTTGGTTTCTTCATTAAAATCTTGCACTGTAAACCCTTGATTTTACCTTTGAGAAGTTTATTTTGAGCCTTTAACTTCTTGTTTTTCTTGTACCAATGGAAAATATGTAAGAGGATATTATCATTTTGATTCCTTTGAATGTCATAAATGTGTTTAACACTTCTAATTCATAAATTTCTTGTTTAAGAACATTTTCAATTCTAGATTCTTTTGGAGGGTTGAAATGAATCTCTTCTCTCAAAATTACTTCTTGGTTTGTGCATAAATAAATAAATATTCCTTGCACTTTATGTTCGAGAGATTTTATATAGTCATAGATTTCTTCTTGAACGGGGTCAATTTTTGGTGTCTTCCTTGTTGGACTTGCAATTGGTGATGGTATTTTCTCTGCTTCTTATTCTTCTAAATCAACAAAACCTGGAGACTATTTAATGATTGATTTCATAACTCATGCACTTCTTCTTAATGTTTTTAACAGTGATGGCTTGCTTTCTTTTTCTACTTTTGTTTTTCTCCATTCCATCCTTTGATGGACCTTCATGTGTGTCAACAAATTTCTCATTTTTAAGACACTTTAACACATTTGCAAGAGGGGTTTCATCATCAAAATCATTTTGTGTGTTCTCATATTGTTGAATTTCATGTGCAAGTGTTTCATTTTGCAGCTTAGGGTTTGAGGGAAGTTTTCGATGACTTCTTCTTATCTTAGAACCAAACTCATCTTTCTCAGCTTCCTTAAAGTGATTTTGAACTAGAAAATCCTCCCAATTATTAGCTTTAATTTTCAAATGGGCTTCAATTAATATTTTTACTAACCCATGATGATACAAGGTACTCTCAATAGACTAGATTTTTCTTTCGATATTCGCGACCATTTTTCTTAAACTAGAAAGAAAGAAATACGGAAAATTGATTTCATTTCCATCAATGAAATGCATCATCAACTGAGAATGGTAAAAGACATACTTCCAAACCTACCCTCACAGGTTATGAATTCCTGAATAATTAGAAACAAATTTCTCCATTTAATTTTTAAAGATGTTACTGGAATTCCCTTCTTAAAAATGGATATTTCCATACCTGGATTTTTAAAGAATATTTCCCAATATTTCTCTTTGATTTTGTGGTTTTTAAACCAACTTTCCCCATTTCTTGACATTCATGTAGCTTCTGCCATTAATGACTCTATCAATAATAGCCTAATATCTCCAATTTCCGCTTCTATCCCATCATATGCCTGGGAAAACTAATTTGTAACCTCCTTATCATGCCCATCAAACTTTTCATAGAAGTGTAACCACCATGCCTGCTGCAATTGTTGTTTCACTTGGATAACCTTCAAGAAACTTGACTCCATTTCGCTTGAACACACAATAACTCCCATGGTGAGGAAGCTTCAATCCGCAATAACCATTTTTGACAAGATTATGGAGTGTAGCAAAGACGGGAATCGAATTTAGGTAGTAGTTGAGGGGTTTTTAGCAAAGAAGATTGAAATAGAGCTGAAGGAAGTGGGATATAATGTGAAGGAAATGGGATGGTGTATGGGAGAAATGAGATATATACAGATCAAGGTCAATGAATGTAAACATTAGCAAGGTTTGAGTGCCATTCACATTTCGTGATGATTATCAAAATTTTATGCATTGACTAGAGAAAAAATAATATTATGTTATGAAAAAGGTAATCATTACATAATATCGTGGAGGAAACTATTATAATCATCCATTTATTTCATAACTCAATATTTATCCTTAATTATTTAACTAATATTTACATACCTTTCATTCCATGTTACTATTTTTCTCTTTTTGTAGGTTGCTCAGGCTGTTTTAGCTGTGATATCCATTCAGATTGCTTTTACCATGATCTTCATTTTCTTTGGTTGTAATATGTCAAGTCAGATGTGGAATTTTATGAGAGTTACAGATTATTGACAATTATGTAGTTGTATTATTTCTGCAAAGAGGAAGAAAAAAAATGGGACAAGAATAGGGAAATTACAAGAAAATCTATGCTACGAAGAATTCTTGGTTTTGATGACAGTACTCTGAATGTTCATATTGATTCATTTTGATTTACTTCACTGATGATGGGCCTTCAGTGGTTTAGTCGTGGGCGATTCATAGATTGATGATTGAGTTTCAATGGTTGGTTAATGCAGATGTATTTGATGGTTATATTGCAGTGGTGATTAATTTTGAGCTTCAATGATTGTTGATGGTTCCAATATGAAAATTGAATGAAACGTTCTAGGCGTATCCAGTCTAAAAATTTATGAAACGTGGTCCCTGGAGGAAGAAATAAGATTGCAGCCTTCTGTAGGTCAGCACCTATGTACTAGTAAACATATCGGCTACTACAAGAGCTAGGGGGTTGTAGCTCCCTTCCAGTAGAAGCTGGAGAACGAGAGAAGGTTGTAGACTTTTGCAAGTGGGTGCCTACGTATTGGTATGAATCTGCACTAGTATAATATTGTACACATGTTTTTCTTATATTAAAAAGAAGACAACGACAGATGGTTTTTGTCTTGCATTGGGTTTCCACCTTAAATCTTGGTGTTGATGCTTGTTTCTTATGTGTGATGGTTTGTTCTATTATTACTGCACATGGTTACTATTTACATGGTTAATGAAGTACTGATGCACTGATTAAAGATCAACATATGATGAATTAACTGAATCATAGTTTTGCTAGATATATGTCGGTTGCCTTAAATACAGTTGGGTGTACACGTAAGTTACCTTCATTGAAGTAGTGTACAGAAATCAGAGTATGAAATTAAAAAGTTATTGACTTCAATAATATTGATTCAGTGCCCCCCCCCGCCTCTCAGTATTATTTCCAACAATTGGTATCAGAGCAGGTCCTTCAGAAGAAGCTTGATCACTTGAAGGGAGATCCATCATCATGAGTAATCAAGAAAGCGTGGGATCCATCAGACCACCGATCTTTGATGGGAGCAAGTTTGTCTATTGGAAAATAAGAACCACAACCTATCTATAATCACTTGGAACAAATGTCTAGGAAACTTTGAAAGGAGGATATACATTTCCAACAACAATTCCTACAGATATGGCAAGTAAAACGAAATATGAAACCAATGCTAGAGCCGTTAATACTTTATTGGGAATTTTGTCAAAATCAGAGTTTGTCAAAGTCATGCAGCTCAAATTAGTGAAATAAATATGGGACAAAATCATTATAAGCTATGAAGGAGACTCTCAGGTAAAACATGCTAAGCTTCAAACTCTCATAATTCATTGAAACTAATAAGATGCATAGTGATGAAAGCATAGCTAGTTACTTCCTATGTATAAATGAGGTTGTTAATTGTATGAAGAATCTGGGTGAAGAAATTAAGGAAGTTACCTTAGTTGAGAAAGTTTTGAGATCCTTGTCAGCTAAATTTGAACCCAAAGTGTCTGCCATAGAAGAAAAATAGGATCTTCAAAATATCACTATGACGCAGCTTCACAGAATCTTAACTGCCTTCGAGATGAGAAAAGGAGGACCATTAGATATGAGAGAAGCCGCATTTAAAGCATCAGCAAAGGGAAAAGAAAAAGAAAAACAAAATGAATTAGGATACATTTTCGAAGAAGAAGATTAGGTAAATTTTGTTAAGAAGCTTCAACGGGGTTCTGGAAGGTTCAAAGGTAAGCTACCTTTCAAATGCTTTTCTTGTGGTAGAGTTGGTCATTACACTACTAGATGCCCTCATGTCAAAGGAAATATTTTTGAAGAAGGTAATAGAAGTTATTATACTCATGATGATAGTGATGGATTGTCAAATAGTGATGAAGATGATCAAGAAATTAAACTACTCATGGCATATGAAAATAATGCCTTAGAAAAGGAAGATTTCCTTAAAGAAATCAGTCAACTTAAAATCAGTTTGGAAGAAAAGGATAAACACAATGAAGTATTAGAATGTGAAGTAGTAAGTCTAAGAAAAGAACTTGAAAAGACAAAGACTCTGAATCTTAGATTTGCTAAAGGATCAGAAAAATTACATGAAATCATCAAAGTTCAGCGTTCACCCATTATAAAGACTGGTCTTGATTTTCATGAATCTATTGAAGGTGGATCTAGCTCACAAGGTGAGGCAAGGAACTCTAATGCAAAATATAAAATGCTCAATAAGGAGATGAGAGGTGAAGCCCATCAACAACCAAGGAAAGAAATTGTTCAAAGAAATTCTTTTACTCCTAACTGTGGAAGTAATAGTCAGTTATTTCCTTCGATGAATGATGTTGAATGTTTTATATGTAATAATTTTGGACATGTTACAGCCAGATGCAGAAGTAGAATGGTTCAAGACCGTCATATAGAAAGATCATCATGTTCCAAATAATTTAAGGGATATTGTTTTGCTTGCAATATGTTTGGTCACAAGGCTATTGATTGCAATAAAAGGAATATGAAACATGTAAGATGCTATGTGTGTAACAAGTTTGGACATAAAGCAAAGGAATGCAGAAGTGAATTTTGGGCACCAAACCAAAAGAAGCATACATCATCGCAATCCAAGGTATTGAAGAAGACAAAATTATTGTTAGAAAGATGTGGCATAGCTTAGTTTATAGACATGACAGACCCAGGGGAAGCTGAAAGTGTAAAACTTCAGTATTCCAATTTTCATACGCAGCTATTATGAAAAGAAGTTGCATATTTATGCGAGTTAGAAGCTGCACAGTCGCATATATGGTGTTTTGAGGAAAAATCAGTAGGACGGACTCACGAAAAGGAGTCTGATATGGTTCAGTCACTTATCTGTTCTATTTGATGATGGTTACAATGTGTTGATGATTTGTTGAAATGTGTTGCTGCTAAAAATTTGATGTATATCTTATTAATGATGATACCTTGATAACTCTGACTGATACTTGCAATGATCAGATATGATAATGAACAGTTGGCACAGGTTCATGGAGAGCATATGATTCTAATAATGCATTGTTGGCATTATCTTAGAAGATCTTGGTATAGATCCACATAGTTGTTTTGATTTAGGTGACTCTTTTGACGATAATAAATATATAGACCATTGATCCTGATGCTGCTGATGGTGCTGATCATATATGGTGTATGGTAGTTGCTAATGACTATCATGGTCTTGTTTAGATTGTTGGTCCTTGTTATAAATGTTATGTATATCATTTGATGTAAAGGTCATGAAATGACCTAATTTGTAACCCCGCTTTGAATGGGAAGTATGATGTAATAATTTCTATTTCAGTCATGTATAAACAAATTGGTGTATCCGCACTTGGTTGGGAGATTGATGTATGTTGAGTCATTGGTGATAAGAAGATAATACTCACTCAGTTGAGTTAAAGAGTCATGTTATTCTTTTGAAAAATATTTTTCTACACTCCGCATGTGCTTAGGGGGAGCATGGAAAGTTTTAGTGCATCTTAGCATGTACAAAGGGGGAGCTCAATCAGAGAACTCAGCATGTACTTAGGGGGAGCATGGACAACATAATGTATATCAAAGAGGTAGAACATCTTGGTCTGCCCTTTCCCCTTGATGTTAAAGGGGGAGAGTAATTTGGTGTTGTTGGTGTTTCCATCAAGTCCAAAGGGGGAGATTGTTGGCATTATGATATAGATGTTGTCCTTTATGGCAATTCACTCAGATGATAGTTCACAGTGCAGAAGACTAACAAGCAAAGGATTACAGATCAGACTCCAAAGAATGAAGAACGAGAGGTATATGCAGGTTCACTTTGTCCAAGTAGCGTATACATGGGGGTTAACAGAACAAAAGGAGTGTATACCTTATACATGCACTTTCACAAGAGGAAAAGCGTGTACATATTGGAAAACTAAGTTTTTGGTCCAACGTATTTTGATCCAAGGTATTGGTCCAAGATATTTGCTTCGAGGTATTGACCCTAGGTATTTTGTCCAAGGTATTGGTCCTAAGTGGTTTTGGTCCATGGTATTGAGAAAGGACTAAAACTATATAAGGAGGAGGAGATCATTAGGCCAATGTCTGCAAGTATCGAATATCTGATGAAGTGCAAGATCTAGTATGTAGGTTATTGGCTTATGGTGATTTGCTTGATTTGAACCAAGGATGAACTTTAGCAGTTGACGAGGGATAAGATCTAAGGATGGATCGGTATCTTAAGGCTTGAAATGAATTATCATTATGTGGTTTGATCATGTATAGTCTAGATCTGAATATTGACACATGTATTATTCTGTAAATGTTATGATTTGGGTATAACCAAAGTTTGGAATAGCTGCAAAATTATGAATTAATATTTGTAGATGTGTAGGGTGGTTGGGTTTGATAAAAGCGTGTATACACGCTGGTTCGACACATGGAAGTAGCATACACCTTATGAAGTATGTTTCAATTGTTTATGTTTGCTATTGCAGAGTTCTGGGTTCTGCTTTGGGTTCTGGTGAGTATATTCTAATGACTGTGTTTTGATGACAGTACTTTGAATGTTTAGATTGATTGATTGTGATTTGCTTCAGTGATGATGGGCCTTCAATGATTCAGCTGTGGGTGATTCAAATATTGATGATTGAGTTTCAATGGTTGGTTAATGTAGATGTATTTGATGGTTATATTGTAGTGGTGATTAATTTTGAGCTTTAATGATTGTTGACGGGTCCAGTATGAAAATTGAATGAAATGTGGCCTTCAGATTGTGGTGTTGTGCTCCATGAGTATCCAGTCTGAAAATTTATGAAACGTGGTGCGTGGTCCCTGGAGGAAGAAAGAAGGTCGTAGCCTTCTGTAGGTCGGTGCCTACGTACTAATAAACATATCGGCTAGTACAAGAGCTAAGCGGTTGTAGCTCCCTTCCAGTAGAAGCTGGAGAATGAGAGAAGGTTGTAGCCTTCTGTAGGTGGGTGCCTATGTACTGGTATGAGTTTGCAACAGTACAATATTGTAAACAGGTTTTACTTTTATTAAAAAGAAGACAGTAGCAGGTGGTTTTTGTTTTGCACTGGGTTTCCACCTTAAATCTTGGTGTTGATGCTTGTTTCTTATGTGTGATGGTTTGTTCTGTTATTACTACACATGGTTACTATTTATATGGTTAATGAAGTATTGATGCACTAATTAAAGATCAAAATATAATGAATTAACTCAATCAGAGGTTTGTTGGATATACGTTGATTGCCTTAAATACATTTGTGTGTACATGCAAGTTACCTTCATTGAAGTAGCGTATAGAAGTCAGAGTATGAAATTAAAAAGTTATTGACTTAACCAACACTGATTCACCCCCCCTCTCAGTATTATTTCCAAGAGACTTTTCTAGTGAGCTAGTACGAGGGGCAACTCCAACATCAAAAGCACCTTATAGGATGAGCACACTTGACTCGGTAGAGTTGAAGTTGAAGTTGCACTTGAAGGAAATGTTGGACAAGGGATACATTAGGCCAAGTGTATCACCTTGGGTCGCACTGGTGTTGTTTGTGAAGATGAAAGATGGTACTCTCAAATTTTGCATTGATTACAGTCAATTGAACAAAGTGACCATCAAGAATAGGTACCCATTACTGAGGATTGATGATTTGTTTGATAAGTTGAAGGGAGAAACAGTGTTCTCTAAGTTCGAATTAAGGTCAGGATACCATCAGGTACACATCAAAGAGGATGACATTTACAAGACAACTTTTTGGACCAAGTATGGGAATTGTGATTTTGTTGTAGTTCTATTTGGTTTGACTAATGTTCCAGCTTCATTTATGTGCTTGATGATTAGTGTGATGCATCTGTATTTGGATAAGTTTGTTATTGTGTTCATTGATGACATATTAGTATATTATAAAAATGAGGAAGAGCATTCCAAGAATTTCACAACAGTGTTGAGGTTGTTGAGAGAGCATCAGTTGTATGCTAAGCTCAGCAAGGTCGGTTTCTTTTAGACTGAGGTACATTACTTGGGACATGTTGTTTCCATGGAGGGCATTTTAGAAGATATAGAAAAAATAAGAGCCATCACAAAGTGGGTAGCTCCTAGAAATGTAGATGACGTGAGATCTTTCATGGGGTTCCCAAGCATTTATAGGAGGTTCATCAGGAACTTCTTGCATATTTCTTATCCTACTACATCATTGTAGAGGAAAGGTAAGAAGTTCGAATGGACAGAGGAGTGTGAGGGTAGTTTTGAGTAGCTTAAGTAGTTGTTGACACATGCACCCGTGTTAAAGATTACATTTGGACAAAGCTTTTGTAGTATGAAAAGATGCTTGCAAAGGAGGACTTGGTGGAGTCCTTATGTAGGATGGACAGGTGGTATGCTATGAGTCACAAAAACTAAACGAGCACAAGTAGAACTACCTGACACATGATCTTGAGTTAGAAGCGATCAAACATGCATTGAAGATGTGGAGGCACTATCTTCTTGGCAGGAGGCTCGTACCGATGAGTGATCACATTGGGTTGAGGCATTTGTTTGACCAATTGAATCTAAATACCAGGCAAGCTAGATGGTTGGCCACGATCAGTGAGTTTGACTTCAAGATGAGGTACATCAAAGGAAAGGAGAACATGGTGGTGGATGTTGTTAGTAGCCGGGTACAAGTAAATACATTAGTAGTTATGACCTCTTATGGGATATACTTACATGACAGGATCTATCAGGCAAGTCAACAAGATGTAAGGTATATGGAGATTATGCACATGTTGCAGCAAAGTATAGGTACAGGTATAGGTGTAGGTAGTGGTACAGGTACAATTTAATAGGATGTGGGCTATTGTATTACAGTAGATGGATTGGTTAGATTTAGAGATAAGATATATGTGCCAAATAGTAGTGAGCTCAAGAAGGTGATCTTGAGGAAGCTTCATGTGAAACCATATTCGGGTCACCCAGGCTACCAGAAGACATTAACCGTAGTAAATAAATTTTATTACTGGCTGAATCTGAATAAGGATGTAGCAGAGTTTGTGGATAGGTGTTTTGATTGTCAACGTGTGAAGGAATAGTGTAAACATCTAGGTGGACTGTTATAATCGATTGTGATTCCAGAGTAGAAATGGGAGGTCATTTCCATGGACTTTATCATAAGGTTTCCAAGGATAGTAAGACATCATGATTCCATCATGGTTGTTGTGGATAGGTTGACAAAGTTTACGCACTTCATTCCAGTGAAGTCTACATTCTCAACTATTGATGTACCACAGGTATTCATCAGAGATGTGGTCAGATTGCATGGTGTTCCAAATAATATTGTGTCAAATATGGATGCGAGGTTCACTTCCAAGTTTTGGATGGAGTTATTTGTAGGTTTGGGCATAGAGTTGGCCTTTAGTACAAATTATCATCCACAGACAGATGGACAAACTAAGAGGGTCAATAGGATATTGTAGGACATGTTCAAGATCTACGCGATGCATGAGCAATGAAATTAGGAAGAATATCTTCCACTCGTAGAGTTCACTTACAACAATGGGTAACATAAGTCACTGAGGATAAGTCTAATTGAACAATTGTATGGGCGGAGTTTCAATACTCTTGTCAGTTGGAGTGATCCATTTAATAAGTTGTTGATTGGAATGGACATGTTGGCAAAAATGGAAAAAGAGATGCAGTTTATAAAGAAAAATCTAAAGGCATCACATGATAGGCAGAAGATTTATGCAGATTAGAACAAGTTGTTCAAGGAGTTCCAGGTTGGGGAACAGGTGTACTCGTGCATTAAGCCAAAGAAGAGCTCCTTATGGAGTAGATCATGTGCCAAGATGGCACCATGGTTTTGTGGACCCTTCAATATTTTTGAGAGGATTGGTCTAGTAGCCCATTGACTTACATTGCCTTCGACAGTGAAATTCAATGATGTTTTCCATGTATCATTGCTTAAGAAGTATGTTAAATATGTTAATCATGTGATTGAATGGTCTGTATTGCAGGTGGAACCAGATGGATAATTCTAGTCGGAGCCTCAGTGTATATTGTAGAAAAAGGTGCTTATGCTCCGGAACCGAGCAATCGAGGAGGTTAAAGTTCATTGGAAGTACTTTGGGCCCAATGAAGCTACATGGGAGATAGCAGATTAGATGTAGGTTATGTATCCTTGATTGTTTGTCAGTTGAGGCAAAGTAGTTTTGGTATATGTTTTGGTACATGTTTGGTGATTTTTGGGTATATGTACATATGTATATGAATGTAAATACTACCATGAGCTATGTGTTGTGGAGGTAAATCCCCTCTGCAGACAGAGGCGATCCTTACTAGCCCAACTTGGGTCTAGCAACAATCATACAACGCTACCATGCAAGTTCCTAATTGCAAATTAAAAACCAATGAGGAGGGCCTACCTGGGTTTCAAAGCTAGTGCTTGTAGAAGAGTTGACGCTCCCATTCCTTTGCTCCGACAGATCACGATCCCCACTATCTCTGTGAATGGACACCTGCACATATAAAGAATGACACAAACACAAGCTTAAAATCCAATAGATGCAACTATATATCAGTTAGAAAGGATATAACTCATCATCATTACAAAGAACAATAAGAGTGGAACCATAACAATAGTCGTCTATTAATGATAAACAAAGAAGAATACAACCATAGTTCTGATGTCAAATCCTCCTTTGGCTCGGTGATCAGCAGCACATGTCTTGCAAAGCTTGTTGGGAATGGGAACAAGCCTCTGTCTCCTTGGTTATTTGGACAAGAATTTCCTTACTTAGATTTGGCCTTATGGGAATGAAGAAGGCTCTTGCAGCGTGAAGCTCTTAGCAACTTGACAATTCTCAATCTCTGGAACTAGCTTGCCTAAGGAAAATGGACAAGCCTTTATAGATAGAGGAGGGGGAGTTGGCATCATCCACAATATTCATGGGATTGGCTTTATCACTAAAGAAGCTTCCATGAGAGGTGGCAAACCACTTCCTCCCTATGGAGATTCGAAGCCAAACCACCCAACTCAAGATAGATTCAGTCCAGGAGTTGGTTAGGATGAATCTTCCACTGTTGGTTTGTTGAAAAACACCACTCATTATGGTTGGCGCGAGTGCGACTCTGTGACAGAGCGCCAACTGGCACGCCCTCTTTAGAGGATTTCCCCCATTGGCATGAGTGCTACACTATGGAACCGCGCCAATGGAAAAAGGGCTATTTTTATGGGTTTTTACCAGGAGATGTCTTCAAGGCAAATGAATTTCATGCTCAGGGGAATACAATGCAAGTGTTTGCAGTTCATGTCACTTCACACAGATCCCAGAATGAGTCCTCCAAGATGCGGGAGAAGGGGTAACAGGGACGGTGACAAATTGTTGTGTAACACTATGTTCTAAAGTTCCAATAAGAGGTATGGGTGTCATGTCATTATGTTTTAGTGTTGTTATGTTGTCATGTTGGTTTTTTTCCATCAGAGTGATCATTGTAAATACTGCATCGAGCTAGGCTATAAATCTCCATGGATAGTATGTTTGTTTTTCAACGGTTTTAATGAGGTATAGGTGTGGTTGAACACTGAGGATGATGTCCCCCAAGGGGGATGGTTTTATAACATCCCTCGTGAAAATTTCATGTAATAAAAGTTAATAAAGGAAAAAATAATAACTACAGTTGACGGGACGCTTATTCCAAGCTGAATGTTGGGCAAAACATCCTAGTGTGGGTGTTCATTGGTTTATTATGGATAAGTAAATTGGCAAAGGAAATGGATAAGGAATTGGAAAGGAAAAATGGAATCTTTGGCACATTTATTTATGAAAATAATGGAAATTAGGAGAAAATGGAGGTGAAAGGTCATTGGCTACATGAGAGGAGGAAATTGAAGGAAAATAATGGAAAATGAAGAAAATAGAGGCCTAATTGATAAAAAGGCTTATCAGGATTAGTTTGTAACCTTTTTTTAGTTCAGTTTTGGAGCTCTCTCATTATTCTCCCTCTATCTCTTACTCTTGGACACTTATAGTTTTCTTGGAGCATTTTGGCATTGGATCAAGAAAGGATAAAAGGGAAAGAGGAAGTAGAGATCAAGCAAGGAAGAGGAGCATCAAGTAGCTACAATAGGATTCTTTAGAAGTATTGATTTTCATGTGTACTTTCCTTGTTAGATTTGGGATGAATGGTATTGCATGTGGTTATTTTACTATTATGCCATGGGTTTTTCCAGGTGTGACAATGTTTTCAGCCTAGCCTTGCCATTTCCTGAGATCCATGGGGTGATGGGGTTCTCATGTTTTGATTGAGATGGATTGCTAGATGGACTCGAAGATGAGTGAGGTGGGTCTCTGAATGATAGAGTACATGGCCTAGTGGTCCCTGAACCAGACTGTGGATCACAGTAAAGCCACTGGCCTAGTGACCCCTGAGCGAGACTGTTGGCTGTGATAAAGCCAGGACCGTGTTGCCTCAGTGGGCCTAGGAAAATTTTCTGGTGAATGGCAGGTTATATGGTAAAGCTAAGAGGTGGATTTCTCTTTGTTGGGCCTAGTAATCCTAGGTTGCAATATGTGGTAAAGCATAGAGAGTGGGTATTTTTTTAGGGCCTAGTGATCTAGTGTGGATTGTGGTAAAGCTTGAAAGACTAAGAGGCTTGAAAATTCCTCACGGTGTAGGTGGATAAATCTTGTGGCATCCATGCATGTTTTTCCTAGTGATTGAGTGGAGATCATGGTAAATCCTGTTATAACTTGTTCATTGTGTTGGCTTAGTGATCCAGGATGGATTATGGTAAATCCTAGTTTCTATTGATGAGGGTGAGGTGGTTTAGCCTCAGGATGCCCTGGTTGGTTCTTTTGGTTTGATTCCCACATTCATGGTTGGAATATGGCATGGGGGTGAATTTTTGAAGAGAGATTTGGCTCAGCCATTCTTTGGTCAGGTGGAACGTGGTAGTCCCATCCCAGGTTTGGATTTTACATCATCAATATGAGGTTATTTATATTTGTATTTCTATGAGTATTATACTAGTTTATATGTGGATCATGTGGTTGTGATTTCATTGGTATTTTTGTTGCTATTATGATGGTTATGTATGTGTTTCGTGACAATTGATATGTATGTCTCTAATCATATTTTTACTTATAGATGAATGGACAATGTATCTATGATCTAATATATGATAATGCAACAAATGGTGTGAGGGAACAATGGTTCTTAGCGATTCTCAGATAAGTATGAGATCCCTATGCTTAAGTCTATTGTTTACACTTGTATACTACATATTTGTGAAATGCTTGACGAAATGCCCATCATGGCTAGTAGGATTCTAGTTAAAGGATTGTTTAAGTATTTACATTTGCATCTTTGTTTTCTTGTTATCTTATTTTTTTGAAGGTGTCATTTAATTCTCGGAAGTGACTCGGGCTTTGGGCCTGAAAACGTGGCTCAAATCCTAGGGAAGTTGGCACAAAAATGAGAAAAATAGTCCCTAGACGCTGGCATGCCTTGTCATGAGAGCATCCAGAGCCTCTAGAAATTGGCAGGCCTATAGCATGAGAGTGTCTAGAGATCAAATGGTTAAAAACTTCAGCGTGACCTAGGGGCTAGCTACCTGAGTGGCTAGAATGGTTCGTGGGAGTCCTGTAGCTGATGTCGAAGGTCTAGATGTTGTGTTTCCATCGATTCCACTTCCTTAAGGTTACTTAGGAGGTTGAATCCAATCATAGTAGCATCTCCTCACATGTTTACCCTAGTTTGATAGTTACTTGGGTAGATGTGGGAGGAGGGTGTTACATAGACCAATCTTGATTATCTAAGCATGCACTTGAGAAGATGAGATGTTTAATATCCTACAAGTTTTCCATGATGGACCTTGCGAAGTTCACTTTGATAATAAGAGCATTTCCTAAAAAATACTCCAACAAGGATATCATTGACCAATTCTCTTCAGAGATGCAAGGGGTTACATGCATAGATGTGGTAGTTTCCAAATATTGGGAAGACTAGTGCAATTTGACAAGATTCCATTACACTACATCTTCTTGTTGAACCATTTGAAAGGTGGGCCTTATATTTTGTAGGGCTAATCTATGCAATGCCATGAAAAATTAGGTACATTTTATTTTGTGTTGACTATGTTATGAAATGGTTATATGAGGCTAATGAAAAATATGCAGTTTATTTCTTGTTTCAATATATTTTTAACCATTTTTAGGTTTCAAATGTGATTGTAACAAATCATGGAGCACAATTTGTGTTAAAGGTGGTTCAAGTTTTTGTTCAATAGTACCACATGAGGAACTACAGATCTTCTCCATACCACCTATAGGACAATGGATAGGTATAGTATATAAATAGTGTTACAAGCCATCATGACCAAGGCAATACAACTACATCACACAGATTAGGAAGACAGGCTCCCAGAAACACTTTGGGATTATAGGACAATGTGGAGGACCACCACAAAATTCACACATTATGAGTGCATATATGTTAAATACTCTCTTCTTCCCATTGGGTTTCAAGTAAATACATTTAGGAAAACCTTGTAATTAGTCTTATTATTTTCAAAGGCCCAAAACAAGGGAGTTCATTGAGATCTAACAATATCCAATCCAATGTATCATTCTTATTCAAAACCAGCGAGCTAGATTGCATGAGAAGTTTTGTTGGGTATGTCTTATATTCTTTCAACAAATAGTCACAAGCACTGTTAGGTTGTGTCAAACACAATATGGGGGTTGTAGGGGGAATTTAGGGCCCCTTTCCAGTGGGTTTGGAAGGGGGCAATAGCCCCCTTACACGGGGTCCATGGAAATGCCCCAGGATATTTATTTTTTTATGCAGACCGAATAATAGTTGGGTAGACCCAATGATGGGGGGAAGGACCCAAGGATGGTGGGAAGACCTATCCATGGTTTATGTGCATGATTTTGGGCATGATGGTTTTTTTCCCATTGTATTTTATGGATCCGTTCAAGGGAACTATGATTATATTCGAATCCAGGGTTAATGGATTAGGGGTCTATGAATGATTTAACATGTATATATTGTATTGTAGCATTGAAAGGAATAATACTTAAAAATCAATATGGTTTTCCTGGTTATGGTTCTAGGAGAAAATATATATGTATCTTTTATGTTCTCTCCATTGTATGTTTTTTCTATTTTAAGAATTTGTTTTCTAGTAATTTATGTACAAGCTTAAAACTTACATCATTTGGTATAAGAGTTGTTTCAACTTCAAGGTGATGCCCTTATAGCTGAGGGGTTTGTCATAGGCATGTGGTAGACCCTGTTACAATGGGAGATCTACGAGATTGATTCTTGAGGTGAAATGAGATGGCGAATAGAAAAGTTTTGATTTATGGAAGCTCAAAATGAAGGAGCTGTTGGTGGACAGAGATAAATGGATCATTGTATATCCAAGTACGACACCAATAGGAATGTCAGTAGAAGGGTAAGTAAAGTTCGATCAGAAGTTGAAGAGCACAATATGATTATCTCTTAGATTCAGTACTTTTGAATGTATCAAGGGAAGTTATCAAGGGACAAGTTAGGGACTTTGTATCAATCTAAATCTTTGGTGAACAAATTGTTCCTATGGAAAAAGTTGTATAACCCGAGGATGAAGGACGGAGACTTAGTGACAGAGCATCTAAATGTCGTTAATACTGTGGTAAGTCAATTTTCATCTACTGATATTAAAATTTATGATGAAGATAAGTGAATCATTATGTTGTGTTCTGTACCAAACATGAGGTATAGTCTAGTTGTTTCTCTAGGTAGTGTTGTAAGAGGAAAATGATAATGACCAAGAATAAGATACATGAGGAACAACAAGAATGCATATGTATACAAGAATACAATAGACACAAAGATATTTTGAAAGGAGTTCCAATCCAATTTGACAATGACCTTAGTGTATACTTATACATGAAAAATGTGGTTGGAGTGGTTGTACCCACTCTCAAACACCTATTTTCTTTATCTCTATACCTTTACCAAGGTTTACTGACATTTATTCATAATAGATTATGACATCATAGGCCTAAGAGGCTCCCCAACCCTCAATTCCTTGCTTTCCTTGAGAAAGGATGTAAAATCTCTTGAACCACTAATCTTTGCAGAAGTATTCTTACTGTGCATAGACCATGCATATCGGTTTGGATAGGTAACTCAGCCGCAACAACTATTAGCTGGATAGGAAGGTGCATATGAATAAGGTTGACTATGACTGGTTTCTTTCTATAGATATCCATTGTTCACATTCATTTTAGTCTTCTCAATCATATGGATTACTTCACTCAACCAAGAACCATCATATAACTCATCTCTAGTCAACATATCATCTTGACTCTCTCTATGGATGAGCCCAGCACACGAGTTTCATTCTTGGGAGTCCTCCATTCAACAAAATACAAGTGATCATTTCCCAAATCAACCATCCTACACGTTTTCTCTTTCACAATCCAAAATCCATTCAACAATTTTACATTGGGGGGTTTAATCCATATATTCCAGTTTTTGTTGTCATTATTTTTAATCATTAAGTGTTTTGTGTTTTTTTCTTGTAATATTTCCTATTCTTAAGTTTTTTATTGTTGCAGATGCATTTGTTAAAAAAAATAACTTTATGAATTAGAATTTGTTAAATCTACTTCTCTATCTTTATGTTGTTGTAGTTTAGCTTTACAGATTTCTTGTTGAGTCTGCAATTTGTTTTTATTTTTAAGGAAAACCTAGTAACTAGACACACTAAAATTTATTGTCAGTTGGGCTTTTACAATTGGTGTCAGCAGAAGTTGATCTCATCAACAAATCATTTATTGTAATTATAATATGGAGAAGATCGCCTGCTTCAATGAGACTCGCATTTAACCTTCCCCTAATTTCTAAGCCTAATGACTTACTGAAATTCTTAGTCGATAATTCCACTCATTAATCCTTCATGGAAATTGTACAGACTCAACAAGCTAAATATTATCTGGGATAATGTTTGTAATCATATTATATAAAAACCAATTCATAGTAGTTGTGAGTCTCTTAGAATAATATAACCAATTAATTGACAAAGATGTATGTTTTCTCTACTCCTAAGAATATTAAAAATGTTTGTGACTATTTCCAAGCTTCCAGCGTCATGTAGCAATGTTTTCAATTTAGCACTTACAACAAAATATAATTGATTATAATTAATGTGTAATAAAAATCAGTAATCCACACTAGTCTCTTCCATTTTAAAATTGAAGTCGGTTTCCATCGATACTAATTTAACTAGTTTGTTCAAGTCAAATGTTTGAGTCTTCACCAACTTAACTCCGACTTTCACAAGCTATAGACTATTCAACCAAATAGTCAATCTGACTAAACTTTATCCATGTCAATCTAGATCAACGAGAAAAATCACTATATATTATTGTGTACTTTCTTTAATTCAAAAGTGACTCCATAATCAACATCCTTCAGAAATCATTTCTTGAAATCATAAATAAGAGTTGTGGAAAATGGTAGGAGACCCGCATCAATAAAGTGCTACCCATGGACGTTTAAATTCAATTATCTGTTGGTCCTAGGAAAAATTGTTGTGGTACTATTTCACTGCAACCTTTAAAAGTTTCCATTTATGCAACTATAATTATCTTATTAATGAGAAGAAAGTGTCATCTTCATCATTCGTTGTTATGATATTTGGATACCCACATACTCGCATAATAAGTCTCTTTGCAGGAGCATTCTATTGATTACTTATTGAAAAAGATGATGACTAACATTGCTAAGGGTGGCATATGATTTTCGCCCACAACGATTTTTTGGTAAGTTAATTGAGCTTAAATTACTGCATAAATTATTAACCAGAGCTTGTAAATTGATGAAGTGTATATGCACCATTTGTGCTAGGATTCTTTATTATGTGAGTAAATTGTCAAATTAAATTAGTATGTTTTCATGCACATGGTTCATCTAAGAAATTGTCACTCTTTTAAAAAAGGAAAATATCACACTCACATAAATAAAACTAAATTAAAGTGCATAAGTAAATAGAAAAAACAAATCCAATTTCTCTTTACGTTTTTAGAAAAGAGAACTAATTTAAAATTGCAAAAATAAAATATCACACTAGCACAATTAAATCTACTTCTCATTGACATAAATGAAACTAATCTTAGGTACATAAATAAAATATCACACTTGAAAATTTGAATCATGCATATAAAGCTTTGAAATAATTATAATTCTAATTGAAATCAAATGATTCTACTCTTCATGTGCACAATAGCTCCCTTTTTTATTTATTTCCTTCATCCTTCACATAACGAAATGATTAAATTTATAAAAGAAATCTTTGGAAAACTTTGTCACAAAACTTTTGTTGACATTATGATACATATGTTGTACTTGATGGCAACCCACTCATCTCAGATGATAAATTATAGTGCAGCAAAGTTCACGCACTTTCATGAAGATAAAAGTTTATTTCATGTAGAGAAATGTTCATGCACTTTTTTGCGGAGAAAAGTTTATTTCATGTAAAAATTTCACGCACTTTTATGCAGAGAAAAGTTTATTTCATGTGGAGAAAAGTTCACGCACTTTTATATGGAGAAAAATTTTATTTCATTTGGAGAAAAGTTCACACACTTTTATGTGGAGAAAAAGTTTATTTCATGTGGAGAAAAAGTTTATTTCATGTGGAGAAAATGTTTATTTTATGCGGAGAAAAGTTTATTTAATGTGGAGAAAAGTTCACACACTTTTATGCGGAGAAAATTTTATTTCATGTAAAAAAAAGTTCACGCACTTTTATATGGAGAAAAAGTTTATTTCATGTGGAGAAAATTTCACGCACTTTTAGGTGGAGAAAAAGTTCATTTCATGTGGAGAAAAAGTTTATTTCAGTTGGAGAAAAGTTCACGCACTTTCATGGTTGGTTCATGGTATTGGTCTGACATTTTTTTGATCCTATGGTTTTGGTTTGTGGTATTGCATCCAAAAGTGTTGATCCCAAGTATTGTGTTCATGGTATTGTGAACGGCCTAAGACTATAAAAGGGGAAGGAGATCATTTGGCAAAGCATCATCTGAATTGTTATTGAATATCTGATAAAGTGCTAGATCTGGAATATTGTGATTGGGTTATGGTGCAGATCTGGATCTGAATAAAGAAGGAACCTGAGCGCAAAGAGAAGGATAAGTTCTATTGATGGGTCTTAATCTTTAAGCTTGAATGATAATATTTTTTTGTTTTTGGTTTAGATTTGGTGTGTGGTTATAGTTACTGTGATTTGGATACAGCTGTCAGAGAAGTGTCTACTTGATTCAGTGCTAATTGGTGAAAAGGAGATTGTTTGATGCAGAAATTCTTGATGATTTATTGATGTTCATGGATCCAGTATGAAAAATTTATGAAACGTGGTCCCTGGAAGAAAGAGAAGGTTGTAGCCTTCTGTAGGCCAGCACCTACGTACTAGTAGCTTGGCTAGTGCAAGAGCTAAGGGGGTTGTAGCTCCCTTCCAGTAGAGTCTGGAAAACGAGAG
>APFE031528449.1:13562-38502 GCA_000404065.3 Pinus taeda | reverse complement strand
ATATATGATGATGATGATGATGGTGACGATGGTTAACGTCCACTGAGACCAAACATTGGTTTATCAGACCTAAGGAGACAAGTTATTTATTTTGATTTAAGATTTTATTCCTATGCTCAAAAAGCTTGGAGAGAAACCTCCCGAGCTCAGTATAATTTTGACATTGTAAAAGACTAGGAAGGTCAATATTGTAACGAAGATTGTGAAACTGAGATCTAATGTGGTTGTACGCGGGGTGCTCTAACAAGAAGTGGTTTTCATCCTCGATGTTCCTATTATCACATATATTACAGATTCTTTCCATCCATGGCATTTTGGGAACTGCCCAACGACCTGTTTCACTATGGAACTCAAGAGAATTCGTTCTAATCTTTGTCATATTAATTTTCTTCTTTGAGCTAGTTGAAATAGAGAGATACTTTTGATCTTCTAGGGTGGGGTTGATGACCTTCTTATAATAAATTAATTTTCTTTTAGCTGCTAAATCTTTCTCACACCACCTTTTTTCTTTGAACTTAGAAGTAACAATATCTTTAATGTTATTTATGTTTTGCAATGCATCATTCTCGTTGATCTCCCAATAGTTTAACCAGGCCCTTGTGTCTTTATGCCATCCCCGATGGAGCCTTACGTGTTTTTGGCTGGAATTTAAAGCTAGCTTAGGAAGCCTATGATTATCTATGTTATTGAGTTTGTGCTTGTACAACAGAAACCTAATCATAGCTAGGCTCTCAATAGGGGAAATACCTGCTTCTATAAGAAGAATAGGATAGGGTGTATTACTTTTAATTTTCAGGTTATAAGTTATAAAATGCTTCTGGATTTGCTCAATCTTTCTCCATGATTCTTTGGAGATGCTGCAACCCAAAACCTCACAGCCATATAAGATAACAGGAGTGACTAAAGTTTCAAAGAGGAACTTCTTTTTATCCCACATTACAAGGTTTATTGTTTTACAATCATTTTCAAGACCAGAATAAGCTTTCCACCCCCCATTGATCCTTTTCTCAATGCTATGGTTCCAGTTGAGGTTGTGATGAATATCAATTCCTAGGTACTTGTAAGAAAACACTTCCTCCAAGTTATTATTGTCATACATAAAATTAGCGTAAGTGTCCTTCTTGGATTTGATAATTATAACTTTTGTTTTGTCAGTGTTAATGGTCATACCCATGGTAGAGCATAAATCCTTAAGAATCCTGAGTTGCTTATCAAGATTAGATGGGCACCTTGCCAAAAGAACAATATCGCCAGCATAGAGAAGAAGGATGACGACTATCCCAGCTATGATCGTGCCATCACATCCTGCTTCCTCTAAATAGCCTTCGAGCTTATCAATGTAAATGCCAAATAAGATAGGGGAGAGGGGGCAACCTTGTTTAACTCCAATGTTACACTTAATATCTTTCGACCACCCCTCATTGCTCTTTATCTTGGCAATTACATTCTCGTATAACCTTATAGTGGCAACTCTCAACTCGAGAGGAACCTTTAGCTCTTCAAATCTATTCCAAAGGTTGTATCTAGGAACTGTATCGAAAGCCTTTCTAAAGTCCACAAAGAAACAAAATAAATTGGATTTATCATTACGACATTCCTCCGCATGAATCCTAAGCTAACAAGGTGGTCTGTTGTGAGTGCATGCCTTCTGAAACCTGCTGGCCTTTAGGCCCGCTACCTTCACTTTCAAGCCATATGCTTAACTTCTTTTCCAAAATACTACCATATAACTTGGCTAAGAGAGGGATGATCATAATTGTTCGATAATTAGAGGGGTTATTTGTATCCCCACTTTTAAAAATAGGGATAATGAGGCTCATAGTCCAAGGTTTCATTATTATCTATTATCATTTTGAAATCTAGTATACATAAAAGAAAAAATATAAAGGAAAAATGTTCACTATTATGGTGTGATTTTAAAATATAAAGAAAAAAAAAATATAAATATTTCTATGAAAGAAAAAGAAAAAAAGATTTATGGGTGAGGTATAAAATTTATATGTATATGATTTTTTAGTAAAAATAAAAATAAAATAAAATAAGTATATATTACAATCAATAATATATATATTTTTTAATTAATGCTTTAAAAATTATATATATAATAATCATGAAATAAAGTGTATAAAGAGTACATTTAATTTCTATAAGGGAATATGTAATTTTTGGTGTTATAAATATATATATATAATATATGAATGATGATGATGATGATGATAGTAGTTAACGTCCACTGAGACCAAATTGGTCTATCGAACCTATGATTTTCTTAGTTTTTAATTGTCTGGCTCCTCGTCTTTCTTGGCGAGATTGGTGTTGTAGCTTTCTTTTTTTTCTCTACTATCTTCCAACTTCCTTTATCTTTTATCTCCTTCATCTCTTCTGGTTCTTGGGACATTGGTGTCTTAGCTTCGCAATCTATTGTGTTCGTCCTTTTGAAGATAGTCGGAGAAGAAGTTTGGTCTAGGAGATCTGCCTTGCTGTTAAATGAAGATTTATTTTGTGCGATATTCAAATCCTCATAACTGTTGATGCTTGAGGGGTTGTCGAGTTCACCTTTTTGTTGTTGGGCGGGGCTTTCTCCCTACTTGTCTTGAGAGTTGTTCTTTCTTGCCCGATTTCTTGTGATTCAGAGTTTTCTCTAGGGTATTCTTCTTTGATGACAGTGTAGTGTTATTTTTGTGCTCCTTCCCACCATGTAGATCTGTGGTGGTTTTTTCTGGGAGGCTTTTGGGAAATTTTTGGCTAGATGGCCTGTCTCAAAGCAGGATCGACATCGGAAGATGACACTTTCATAATCAAGTTTCTGGTTCCACACATAGTCTTTACTTGTTAGGTTTATTTCAATTGGGAATCTGACGCTGAAGTCCATTTCCACACAAATGCATGCATAGGTGGTTCTGGCATATTCCTCTGTTTCTGGGCACCTGCAGTAAAATTTCCCAATTGCATTTCCAATGGCTTTTAGCGAGGAGAGATTCCAGATATGCAAGGGTAGGCTTGGGAATCTCACCCAAACTGGTGTTGAGGTTATCACTATTGTTGAGGGATCGAATGATGGGTTCCATGGCTTCATGAATAGGCCTAAGTTTTCCCAAAACCATTGGCCGGAATCTAGAATACATTGTCTGCTTTCAGGATTTTCAAAATCTACTATAAAGAAACCCCTAGCATAGGGGTAGATATTAATTTCATCATAAATGACAGGATTCCATACCTCTGAGATCCAATTGTGGAGCACTGTTAGCCGCAGCCAAAAGCCATTGAATTGGCAGATTAAGGCACTTTTAGAAAACTTCAAAGCCTCATCGAGTGAGGCTTGGACGACCTGGACAGTGGGAGTTGGGGCTTCACTAACGATATGGGCAGGAGCTTGCCCTCCAGAAGTGGACGGAACTGAGCTAGCAACTATTTTTGCGAAGCTGGGAGCCATATTTTACTTGCCCGTAGAACCCAGCCGCAACTTATATATATTCCATAAATAAAATATCTAAATAATATATTTTTATATTAAATTTAGAGATAATGTAAAAGAAATAGTTTTTAATACTGCCAATATTTAAATAAACTATTGAAACCATATTAATTATTATTTTCAATATCAACTTATTATATATAAAAGAAAAGTTTTAAAAAATGTATATTTAAATATTGATCATAATAAAATATTAATATTTAAGAAAATTAATGAAAAGTAACTTACTGTTTAATTACATCATAAAAATGTGTGTAGTTCATTTATTTTTGATATAAGGACTAATATGTGGAATTAAAAAATTATTAAGTAGTCATAATAAAAATATTTCAATATGCATAATATTAATGCTTATTAAAATATATATTAAATAATGACAAAAAACTATTTTTATGTATATAATATAGTTTATGATAAAATATTTTAAATTCAATTTTTTATATATGTTAAAAAACGAATTATATATTATATAAAGTAATTGGAAAAAAATAAATTCTCATAAACATTTTGAAAGTAGTCTTGCTATTCTATATTTTGGTATACTCTTCTATATTTTGACTCTTTTTAAAGATTTTTTTTTTGGTGAATTTTATTTAATAATAAACATTTGTTGATGTGCAATTTTAAACTATGTAATTTACTTAATCATGTGTTGGAAATATTGAGACGAGATGAATCAATGTTTCTTAGCATTTAGCACATTTTAATCCTTTTCAGAGCATACATTAATATTCAATTATTATTATTGTTCTTCTTCAAAGTTTAGATAATCATAAACAATAATCCATTGTATACAACACCATATAACAATGCATAAAGATAAAACAATAGAAACAAATATTTTTAGGTGGAAAAACCCTTTGGGTCAAAAAATAACCGAACACTTCTTTAGTAATTATCTTCTCCCTATTAAAATAAAATTGATTATATCAAGATTTCAACTAAAACTGAGGGCGGTGTCAGCCCCCTAATTTATATGCTATAATCTGTAAGACACTACTAAAGCCAAATACCCTGTTGCAACTAGAAAGATGCCCCAACGCCCTATAAGTCAGGCCACAACTTGACGAGTGACCCAACGCTTTGTTTACCCACTGTTGTTTTGTAGTTTATCAGTTCCAACAGAAGGATGCCACAATGCCCTGTGCAGGCTACGACCTGCCCTAGCAACACCTTACTGCCCTGAAGTGTTCCCAGGCCACAACCTGAAGGTGACTCCTGTTGTCGCCCACCACGCACACCTACTAGTTAGTGATAAAATCCCTTGACCCCACAAGGTGTGGTTGGTGGAAAATTAAAGATAAGGGGATGTCACCTATTCCCAACTCTCTATGTTTAACCTATCTCCTAGGTTAGCTAAGGGGGGTGGTCCCTAAATGGAAAACTAAGTTAAAAGATGTGAAGTTTCTAGGAGATGTTAGAGTGAATGGATTACATTTTAGATTGCAAGAAAATATAATATGAGCAATGTGAACCAAAATCAACTTAAAAAAGCATCCACACGAGATAATAATAAGCATATGTAAAACCAATGTCTTCAAAATATTGCTAAAAAATGAAAGATGTTCAAAATAAATGAAATGCTTTCAAATAGAAGCACAAGTAATCCTAAAAGTGAAACAAAAGAATGTTAGCACAAGAAAATAATCAATACAAGATATAAATATGCTTTCAAATATATATGATCTCTTCTTAATTCAAAGCATACAAGGAAAAAATATATTGCAAAGGATATTATTAGTATTCTACTTACAAAATATAGAATGAGATGTTACTTGCCAAAACAAAGTATTCAATTCGACACATATTCATATATGACAAGTATAATGGTTATTTTCAAGTGAAACAATGAGTTAATATGAAATGCACCTAAACTAAAATTGGATGCAATTATTTTGGATGCTTTTAATTTAAATGCCTGATCTAGGTGAGAGGTCCTCCTTTTGAGCTCTTATCAAAGGGTAAAAGTTGGGGCGATTGTAAGAAAGAGGGGGCGAGGACATGGTGGTGTCATTAATGATACCCATCCCTTGAGTCATACTAGTTAGTTTGTGTATTCGTTCCTACAAGGGGACAAGCCACCTTCATAACTGCAGGGTCATGCACCTTTACCTTACTTCATAGCAATTGGAAGAAATTTCCAAGAAAGTCTTATCCTATTATTTATGTTAACCAAGCTTATGCTTGGAGGTCAATTTTTAAAATGCAACTAAATTAGAATGTCTATGATGTGCAAGTGAGAATGTAAGTGCTACGTGAAAGATTGCTTCAATTAAGTATGCTCCACAAGCTTATTGCTCAGGTAAACACAAGGTGCATAAGCTTCATAAGAGTTGTGAGTTGCTAAAGATGAATGATCAACAAACTAAAACAAATGAAGCTTGTAAACTTTCTAAATGTAAATTGCAAACACTTTGAAAATAAAATAATATTTATGCCCACGATAGCTTTGCAAAAGAAACTCTTAACTTGAGAAAATGAAAGACAACTTGCTTGACATGAAAGTAAATGATTGCTTTGAAAGATAAATTTCCCTAACATACAATGCTCCAAATATACTCAAAATGTAACACAACTATAAAGAAAGAATGCTTTAGGGAATAGCCAAGCCAAGTATATCAAAGTTTGCTAAAATAATAGAAATTCTTTCACAAAGTGAGAGAAAATTGCTTTGCAAAGTAAAATGTAAATTTGAGACTTGTAGCAACAATTATAAATGGTGCAAGAGAATTTTAGTGAACTCTAGGAAAGGGAATGTGATGTGTAGTTATGTTAATTTCCAACTTAAAGCATGCACACGATGTGAGAAAAAATGAAAATGTCAAAACTAACGATCAATCTACCTACAAGCTCTCTTACTAAATGGAGAGATAGGATGTCAATCGATAGAACCCATGCTCCCACAATAAAATAAAATAAATAATTATTATGGTTTACAACGAGGTTAATGACTCTTTGAGAGCTACCCAAAGCATTGATGGACATACAATATGAGATTTTGAAACCACAAGGAAATTTCTTCAAGTATGGAGCCTCAAGAGAGATGAATATGGTGCTACAATTAGGAAATACAAGCTCCCAAAGTGATACATGACCTATCCTTTTTTGCAAACGCTCCTAATGCCCACAACCTCCTTGAAAATGTAACTTGAAGCTTGAGACAACCTACAATAAAAATGTTAGGGCTACAAAACTAAAATCAAAATTAGTGTGAAAAAGAGCATGCAAAATGAGTGATAATGCTACAATATAATATACAAAAACTAAATCAAGTGATGGGAAAATACCCCATCACTTGTTTAGCTTATAAGGAGATGTTGATTAGCTAGATAATATTTGAAAGCACAAGAGTTTATGAGAGAATTTTGACTGAAATATTGACCTATGCACAAACTATGTCAAAACGGACCCTGCAAAACAAAACACTTTCAAAAGATAAATTTATGAAATTCAATAATGATAGGAGATCCTTGAGAGCTATGCCAAGAGTGGGTTGGTCTCTTTAAGAATTCCCCTCATACTTGTTAATCGATCCAAATATGTTCCCTACAAAACTTCACATGCATGCTATCTTATATGGATTTAAACAATACACAATGGAAAAAAAACTCTAGAATTTGTATAAAAACAAATAGAGTTGTCTAGCCTAGAGCATATCAAATAAAAAATTGTAAATATAAGATAGTTGTACATTCACAACTCTATAAATCATATGAGAAAATGGAGCAAAATAAATCATAAATAGATAAATATACCATCATTGAACCAAGTACAACATCCAAGAGAGAAGCACCCATGAATGCACCCCAACGTCTTTTTTATTCATATAAAACACAAGTGTACATAAGACCAGAGCCTCCCCAATCACAATAGCTAGTACAAAAATTTACATAGTGAGAGAACAAATCTCTTATTATATAGAAACTTCAGAGCCAATCCCAAGGCAAATGGTGACAATCCAAAAGCAAATGGGTGACAATCCCAAAGCACCTTCATGCAAATTGAAATTTCTCAAGTGGCATCAAGAGTCCCTGAAGAAAAATCAAATTCCATGATGAAATGACAAGGGTATATGGGTGGTAACCAATGTGAGGACAATTTCCCATAAAAATCTCTGCCAAATATTCTCCCAAATCCTCTCAATTGTGCATTAATTCCACAAATTTGAATTTTCTAGTCAAAAGTTGTTGCATTTATGTCAAGAAATTTGTTTTCCTTCACAACATGTCATTTCCTTGAGTTTAGGAGTTCACATCACCTTGGGACTTCTCTTTAACTCCTCCACTCATTTCCACATCATTTAGCATGTGTGGATATTTATTTTTCCGCATTTATTTATTTGCTTGGTTAATTTATTTCCATATTTCCCACTAAACTTAGGAAAAGTGGGTTTTGAGGGTCTAGAACACATTTTTGACCCCTATAAGTTGTCATAGTAGAAAGTTGATGGTGAGAGGTGTAATGTTTATTAATCATACCCCATACAAATTCTATAGACAACACTTATTACATTTCATATACAAATTTTATTCCAATTTCTGCCCTGTGGGAAAGTTTAAAAATTAAAAAATGACCCCCTAGACCTAATAAAATTCCACGAATTTTTTTGTGTGATTTGGTATGGTAATATAAATTGACCATAGACACTAGGACTCAACCAAGACTTCACCATCATGCTGTACTCCAGATTTGGGGTATATTTGGAGGAAAAAACTTAATTAATTATTAAGTCCTCATAAGGAGATGATAATTAATCAAGAGAAAAAAACCTCTGAGAGTAATAGTCACTTGATGATAAGGTTCCAGGCTACCCATTGTTACATGAATCGAATTCTCATACTAGTATCACCTATACATTGTCCTGGTAGGGATTGTGGAATTTGAGTACAACATAAAATTATAAGAAGGAGTAGAGTTTAAGAACTCTAGTAGTATGATGATATCTGATGGTACAAGTAGCCTTTGGTACATCCTTGGGCATGGAGTCTTCAAAAAATCTATGGGTGCCACTCCAGTGGTCAACATTTGGCTCCACATGGGGATGCATGCTAGATAGGAAGTGATTGTATGCAAGAACCTAGAATTTGCATCCACCAACAAAATACATATAACAACAAAATCCAATCAAAACATCATCATATGAAATCAAGTATAGAAATGAAGAAGCACATGAATGGAAATTTATTCTAAGAGCACAAATGACAATTTATTAAAAAATGAAATTACTTTAACAACAATAAAAAAAAGAGTAGAGTTAGACATACAATACAAAATATGCCCCATGGCATCATATGTCCTCAATGAAGTTCATGCTGAGAACCTACTTACTTTTGAGCATTTCCATAGGCTCCTTTTTTGACGTGCCCTATTAAATTTTGAATATCTTAGGACTTTGATCCATCTCAACATTGCATTGTACATGGTCATTAGATTCACCAAATCCTTTCAATTTTTTAATTATTTTTTTAATATATTGTGATGTGGATGTTGGTGTGATCAAAGTAGACCTTTCTGCTCGATCTTGAAGATGCTCATATGGAAAATTTAAAGTATCCAAGACTTCTGTGACCTGCCTTTCTCAATTTTGTGTTTGCTCTGACATGGGTGATGGATCAATCTCATTAGTATAAAATTGATTCCCCTCAGTTTCCTTGCTATCCAGGTATACATCAATTAGCCCATTTTCAATGGAGTAAACAACCTCCCCATAAAGAGATGAAGACTGCTTAAGTGGATTGGGAGGCTTATGATTTGTTTCTTTGTTCTTTTCCCATTTGTCATCTGACATGTGCAACACCCTGCCGCCCTGAAGTGTTCCTAAGCCACAACCTGAAGATGACTCCTATTGTTTCCTGTCACGCACGCCTATCCATTAGTGAGAAAATCCATTAAACCAACAAGGTGTGGTTGGTGGAAAATTAAAGAGAAGGGGTTGTAACCTATTACCAACACTCTTTGTTTAAGCTATCTCCTAGATTAACTAAGGGGGGTGGTCCCTAAATGGAAAACTAAGTTAAAAATGTGAGGTTTCTAGGAGATGTTAGAGTGAAATGGATTACTTCTTAGATTGCAAGCAAATATAATATGAGCAATGTGAACCAAAATCAACTTTAATAACCATCAACACATGAGATAACAATAAGCATATGTAAAACCAATGCCTTCAAAATATTATGCAAAAAAGAAAGATACTTGCTTAAAGTAAATGAAATGATTTCAAATAGAAGTACAAGTAATCCTGAAAGTGAAACAAACAAATATTAGCATGATTAATAATCAATACTAGATATAAAGATGCTTTTAAATATATATGATCACTTGTTAATCCAAAGCATATAAGGAAAGAATATCTTGCAAAGGAAACTAATTATAATTCTGATTTTAAAATATAGAATCAGATGTTACTTGCCAAAACAAAGTATTCAATTTGACACATAATCATAAATGACAAGTATAATGGTTATTTTCAAGTGAAACGATGAGTTAATATGAAATTCACCTGAACTAAAATTGGATGCAAATATCTTGGTTGCTTTTCATTTAAATGCCTGATCTAGGTGACTCGATCCTCCTTTTGAGATCTTACCGAAGGGTAAAAATTGGGGTGATGGTAAGAAAGAGGGGGAGAGGACATGGTGGTGTCATTAATGGTACACGTCCCCTGAGTCTTACCAGCCAGTGTGTTCTTTCATTCCTACAAGGATACAAACCACCTTCATAACTACAGGGTCACACGCCTTTACCTTACTCCGTACCAATTGGAAGAACTTTCTAAGAAAGTATTTTCCTATGATTTCTATCAACCAAGATTATGCTTGGAGGTTAATTTTTAAAATTCAACTAAATTAGAATGCCTACTGTGATGTGCAAGTGAGATTGTAAGTGTTATGTGAAATATTGCTTTAATTAAATGTGCTCCACAATATTATTGCTCAAGTAAACACAAGATGCATAAGCTTCATAAGAATTGTGAGTTCCTAAAGATGGATGATTAACAAAATAAAGAAAATGAAGCTTGTAAACTTTGTCAATGAAAATTGCAAACACTTTGAAAATAAAATAAGATGTATTATCACGATAGCTTTACAAAAGAAACTCTTACCTTGAGAAAATGAAAGACAACTTGTTTGACATGAAAGTAAATGATTTCTTCGAAAGATAAATTTCCCAACTCACAATTCTCCAAATATACTCAAAATTTAGCATAACTGTAAAGCATGAATGATATAGGCAATAGCCAAGCCAAGTATATCAAATTTTGCTAAAATAATGGAAATTCTCTCACAAAGTGAGAGAAAATTTCTTTGTAAAGTAAAATGTAAATTTGAGACTTGTAGCAACAATTGTAAATGGTGCAAGCGAAGTTTAGGGAAATTTGGGAAAGAGAATGTGATGTGTAGTTATGTTAATTTCCAACTTAAATCATGCATAAGATGTGAGAAAAAATGGAAATGTCAAAACTAACAATCAATCTACCTACAAAATCTCTCACTAAATGGAGAGATAGAATGCCGATGGGTAGAACTCACTCTCCCACAAAAAAAACAATAACAAAGATTATTATGGTTTACAATGAGGTTAATGGCTATTTGAGAGCTACCCAAGGAATTGATGGGGGTATAGTTTGAGATTTTAAAAACACAAGGAAATTATTTCAAGTATGGAGCCTCAAGAGAGATGAAGATGGTGCTACAATTAGGAAATACAAGCTCCCAAAGTGATACACGACCTATCCTTTTTCGCAAACCCTCCTAGTGCCCACGACCCCCTTGAAAATGGAACTTGAAGCTTGAGAGAACCTACAACAAAAATGTGGCTACAAAACCAAAATCAAAGTAAGTGTGAAAAATAGCATGGAAATTGAGTGATAATGCTACAATATAATATACAAAAACTAAATCAAGTGATGGGAAAAGATCCCATCACTTGTCTAGTTTATAAGGAGCTCTTGATTAGCTAGATAAGAATTGAAATCACAAGATTTTATGAGGTAAATTTGATTGAAATATTGACTTATATACAAACTATGTCAAAAGGGACCCTACAAAACAAAACACTTTCAAGATATAAACTTATGAAATTCAAAAAATGTTAGGAGTTATGCCAAGAGTGGGTCGGTCTCTTGAAGAATTCCCCTCATGCTTTCTAATCAATCCATATATGTTCCCTACAAAACTTCACATGCACATTAGCTCTTATGGATTTAAACAATACACAATGGCAAGAAAACTCTAGAATTTGTATAAAAATAAATAGAGTTTTCTAGTCTATAGCATATCAAATAACAACTATAAATGTAATATAATTGTACATTCACAACTCTATAAAGCATATGAGAAAATGGAACAAAATAAATCATAAGTAGAGAAATATACAGTCATTGAACCAAGCGCCACCTCCAAGAGAGAAACACCCATGAATGAACCACAAAGTTTTTTCTTATTCATATAAAGCACAAGTGTACATAGGAGCAGAGACTCCCCAAGCACAATAGCTAGTACAAAAGATTAGATAGTGACAGAACAAATACCTTATTATATAGAATCTTGGGAGCCAATCGTGATCTATATGAGATCTTAATGTAAATGTGCTTGAGGTTGTATAATTTGCAAGTGTTAAAATTTAGTTTTTATGATAAATTCTTATACACATAAAGCATGAATTTAAACTCTGAAATAACAGAAAACAACAGACAAATACACCATAAAAATAACCACAACACAACAAGTGATGAAGGAGTTCACCCCTCCTGGGCTATATCTCTTGGTCCAACTTCCAATGGCTTGGCCCTACATCCTTTTGCTAAAAAGTGGTGGTTATATCAGTTTACAATGCTCCAATGGATTCAAAACTTGTTCCATTAGCTTCAAAACTATAAAAAATGCTTGTCTACCCTCTTTCTTCTCCCAAAATGGCCAAAACCTAAAGAAGTTATGAGTTTCCCTAGATTTGCTACTAGCCACTCTACAGTTTCCCCAAAATTCGGCACCGATCCTACTATTTCGCCATGAATTTAGCTAATGGAGCGCCATTTTGGTGGAATTCCGGTGGAATTCGTGGGGCGGTTAAAATAGCCGCCAAGGCCTAAAGTCTGAAAAATGTGGTAATGTGGGGTAGTTACGTGCCGACGGTTGTGGTAATACGCGATTTAAATGTCGATGGTTTTGCAACTGTAACATGGGATGTTATGTGCAAATAACATTAAAAGTTATTTGGGGCCGTGGTTAGCCCCTAACCATGGTCCGTGGACCGGGTTCGGGGGTTAACCACGGTCCCCATCCCCCAACTCATGTGCCATACACATTAAATACAATATTTCAACTTATCCAAAATGGATCCTAAAACTCTCTAAGTATTTATATAATTAAACATTATCGCAAAGGAAAAAACTTCACAAATGGCGGAAAAAACTATCGCACGGGAAAAACATGGAGAAATGGCTAAAACAGAGTTAATCAGAGGCTTAAGCAACATTGCATAGGAGTTGTCAAATCTAGCCAATCAATGGTCCAGATCTAATCGACATATCACAATTGGAGGCAGTAGGTGGAGTCTATCGGAGGCCGCCTTATGGAAATCGTGATAGTGATCAACGCGATTAAATGAGGGTCGTTGATCAAGCGCGCACATTTACTTGCACTATCACATCACTAATATGCACACATAGAAGAACTTAACCCACAGTTTGAAGGATTGGCGATATGCGACTATGATATATCTCATTGCAATATCGCATCGCAGTTATGTGAGGGGTGATGCCAAAGGCTAGCGACCATGTGATACGTCGATGCTACGATAGTCGATATGTCCGATCGGAGCAATCAACAATCGAGGGTCAAGAAGTATATGTGACATGCGATATAATAGGACCCGATGGGGTTTATAGATGCAAATACATATATTTTGAGTTCCGATATGCAACCATTTGTTAGGTTTTCCTATGTATTTGGGGTTTTTCGTTATAAACCCAAATACAAAGGAAACTGCGACTTGTGACTTGCGATAGCGATCTAAAAGTGGACCCGATGGAGCTGTAGGGTGGATTCGATAATATTTGAAGTCTGATAAGAGGCATTTTGGCAGATTTTTCAGCGTTTTCTGTGTATTTCTCTGTGTAAATAGAGAAACGAATTTTTGGGGATTTCAATGCACCAGTGGTCCTTTCCATTGCAAAACAAGTGGCCACCATACCTGAAGGCGTTTAACCATGATCTTTTAATGCTTAAAGGGGATTTGAACGGACAGAGGCCGAGAACCAGAGAGCCCAAAAGGGAAAACGAATAGACAAGTACCGATAGGCTTAAAAGCCACTCAGTGTCAGAGACAGGGCAACAGGCTGAGACAGAGAGAAGACAAAAGACATAGAGCGAAAGGGAGGGTCTGTGTACTCAGAAATACTTGAGGGATACAAGTAAAACCCTGTTGTTTGTCCCTGTTGTGTTGAGACATGATTTGAGCTCACACTTGTAAAAACTCTACTCTTAAAGACATAATAGAGAGGTCACCACTTAAAGCTGGACCAGGAGACGTAGCCCAAGAGTTTTGGGTGAACTCCTTGATTATTTTTTGTGTTAATGTGTGTGTGTCCATTATGTTTCTCTAACTGCTCATTGTCTATATTATTCGCAATCTTTTCGATCCGTTGCACTAAGTAATATAGGAATTCCTGCACAATGAGTCTGTAATACCTTAATATTAATCTAAGATCTCATTTTCAGATTAAGTAGTATCAAAGCTTTTGGTTTTGGTTTTTTTAAGGTTAGACAAGCTTGTGCTGGATTTTTTGAATGCTAACTAGGTCAAAGCTCAAACTAGGAGAAGGATAACTTGTTGAGGCTAATCCAGAGACTTTAAGAGTCTATCCTCGGAGGAGAATGGCAGAAGAAATTCCATTGGAATCAGAATCTCAGTTCATGGACAGTTTTATGGCCATGCGAGCCATGGTGGAAGAGATGTATCGAGAATTCAAGAAGGGTTGAGGTGAAAGCACTTCAACACCCAAACAAGACAAAGGAGTAGAGTAACCTTCTCTAGTTGCCCCTCCAGAGGGCAAAGGGATAGGGGAAATGCCTCCTCCATCATATTCTCCACCATCACCTTCATCATCCTCATCTCCTAGTCTTGATAAGAAAAAGAAGAAACTTCTTTGATTAAATTAGATGTGAAATTTGATTTGCCAATTTATGATGGAGAAATAAATACAGAAAAGCTAGATAACTGGACAAGGCAGATTGATGTATATTGCAGGGTGCAGAAAATTGATTCAGAAAGGAGAAAGATTCAGCTGGCTAGCCTTCAACTTGGAGGAACTGCCCTAGTGTGGTGGGAAGGAAAGACACAAGCTGATCTGAAGAGACATGGTAAAATTAGTTCTACCTGGAATGAATTTGTTTCTGCCATCAAAAAACAATTATATCCTCTAGCTTATATGCAGCAAGCAATGATGAGTTTGCAAACTCTTCGCTAATTAAAGGGTCAAAGTGTACAAAGTTACACCTAGGAATTTAGAAAAAGAGCTTTAAATCTAGGCATATCTCTAGACTCACCTGAAACTTTGTTGAAGTATATAGGTGGTCTACATAGCTATTTGAAGCACACGATTCTCATGTTTAATCCCACTAGCCTAGACGATGTATTAGTTCAGGATACACATCTAGAAGCTAGAGGCAAGAGTGTGAACCCAGAGGTTGGGGGATCATCTAAACACTCTGCAAGAAAGAACAAGGAAAAGAAGAAGCTGAAATGGAAGGAGAGGAAGCCAAACACTGTATAGAAGGACAAACCTTCATGCACTCATTGCAAGAAGGATAGACATGATGATGCACACTGCTGGTCTTTGAATCCGGAGCTGAAACCTAAGAAGTTTGATGGTTAGAAGAAGAAGACTACTGCTGCTATTCAGAAAGACTTGGGATCAGACTCTGGTGATGAAACGACAGTCACAACCACAGGTATAAAACGTAAAAATTCTGAAGCATCTACAAGTAATTATTCACAATCTATTGATATTGAAGATAATGAGAGGAAAACACATGAGCTTTTTCATACTAGAGTCATTTCCAAGCACCAAAAGGTTGATACTTTATTTGATAGTGGATCACAAGTAAACTTGATTTCTGAAACAATTGTAAATAAATTGGGATTACTAACAACACCTCACAAGAAACCATATCCATTAGGTTGGGTATGTGATAAAGCAAAGCTGCAAGTAACAAGACAATGTAAACTTAGGTTTGCTATTGGGTCAACATTTGTAGATGACGTTGAGTTAGATATAGTTCCCTTGGATATATGTGGTATTGTTTTGGGAAGTCCTTACTTGTATGATAGGAAAGCCATCTTCTATAGAGTTGAAAATAAGTATCAACTCAGTAAAGATGGAATAGAATATATTGTAAGAGCTCACAAACTCAAAAATAACTATTCACTCATAAACTCAGGGCAGATGAAAATAATTGTGAATTCATGCAAGAAATTTTTACTAATGGTTATAAAGGAAAAGAACCCTGATAAAACCAATGTATTTGAAGCCTTTGATGCTAAACATAAATCTGATTTAGTTAAAGTTGTTTCAGAATATGATATCCTATTTCAAGAACCTAAAGGGCTGCCACCCAAAAGGGAAATAGTACATGTTTTTCATTTGCAGCAAGATGCTCCATTACCTAACATCGGAATGTATAGGTTATCCACATTAGAGAATGTAGAGATAAAGAAGCAGGTACAGGAGCTGCTCGATAAAGGGTTCATAAGACCAAGCACATCACCATGTGGATCTCCAATCGTGCTGGTGAGAAAGAAAGATGGTTCGTGGAGGATGTGCATTGATTATAGAGCACTGAATAAAATAACGATCAAGAATCGTTATCCTTTTCCTCGTATTGATGATCTATTGGATTAGTTGAAAGAAGCAGTTTACTTTTCCAAGTTAGATTTATGTAGTGGCTATCATCAGGTCAGAGTTACAGAACAAGATGCATGGAAAACTGCTTTCAAGACAAAGCAAGGGTTGTATGAATGGTTGGTTATGCCTTTTGGCTTAACTAATGCTCTTGCCACTTTCATGAGAGTTATGAATGATGTACTTAGAACTTTTATTGATGATTTTGTAATTGTATATTTAGATGACATTCTTGTTTTCAGTAAAACATGGGAAGATCATGTGAAGCATGTAATGTAGACTTTAGATGTTTTAAAACGAGAAAATCTCTATGTGAAGTTGTCAAAATGTGAATTTGGCAAAACATCTTTAAATTATTTGGGTCATATTGTAGGGGTGGTGAATTGAAGATAGATCCCTCTAAGGTTGAAGTCATTGTGAACTGGCCTAAACCCAAATCTGCTACAGAGGTTAGGAGTTTCCTAGGAGCGGCACAATATTGGAGAAATTTATTGCTAACTTTTCTTTAATTGCAGCTCCATTACATGCTTTAACAGAATTGAAAAGGTGTTTCAGTGGAGAGGCAAACAATAGAAAGCCTTCGACACCTTAAAAGAAAAAATAGTATATCACCAGTACTAGCACTGCCAGATCTTCAACGTCCATTTGAGATTGAAACAAATGCCAGTGACTATGCCATGGGAGCAGTGTTGATGCAACACGGTAAACCCATATGTTATCATTGTGAGACATTTAATTCTGCAGTAGTTAATTATCCCACATATGATAAAGAATTGTATGCATTAGTACAGAGTGTGAAAAAGTGGAAACATTACCTAATGGGAAAAGAAACAATCATACATACATATCATCAACCACTTCAATATTTTCACTCACAAACTAAATTGCAACGATCAAGACATTATAGGTGGATGGGATTTCTACAACAATTTCATCTTGTCATCAGATATAAGAAGGGCATACACAATAAGGTTGCAAATATGCTATCAAGACTAATCATAAATGCATCTACTATACTTAAGCATAACTCAGTAATGGATGAAAGTTACATTGAACAATATGCTCAAGATGTAGATTTTAAAGATGTATATGCAACTTTATGTCATGGCAAGCAAGTAGAAAAATTGGATTATTATGTTAAGGATCAACTCTTATATCATTTCGGAAAGTTATGCATTCCACAAACTAAAAGAGTTAACATAATTCTAGAAGCACATAATTCTCTCATATCAGGTCATTTTGGTGTAAGTAAAATAGTTGTATAGTTGCAAAGGTTCTGTTATTGGCGAAGAATGCATGAAACAGTTTCTAGATATATTAAAGGGTGTACTATGTGTGCTAAAAGCAAGCCCAGTAATAGAAAAATAGGATTGTACACTCCATTTCCAGTTCCTTCTCGTCCTTGGGAAAGTGTTTCCATGGACTTTGTTGGGGGATTGCCAAAATCTAGAAAAGGTCATGATTATTTGTATGTTGTTGTGGATAGGTTTAGCAAAATGTGTATCTTGATACCTTGTAACAAGCAGGTTACAGCTGAACAAACAACAAAGTTGTTCTTTCAGCATGTATGGTTTCATTTTGGGTTACCCACTTCTATTATATCCGATTGAGATTCACAATTTGTTGGAAAGTTTTGGTCAAGTCTATGGGAGTTGATGGACACTAGATTGAAGAAGAGCACAACATTTCATCCACAAATAGATGGTCAAAAAGAGGTGGTCAATAGGACAGTGATCCAGTTGCTTAAAGGATATTGCAGCAAGCATCCCAAGCTTTGGGATGAGCATTTGTGCTATGTGCAACATGCTTGCAACCGTGCCAAGCACTCTTCTACTCAGAGATCTCCTTTTGAGACTTGTTTTGGTTTTATACCAAAGTCTCCCTTGGATTTTGTCTTTGATAAAGACATAGCAGTTGATGGACATAGTGATATGGACAAAGCAACCAAGTTAATTAAACAAATCCAAGAAATTCACCAAGAAGTGTAGGAATAGTTGGAAAGAGGCCAGGTCAAGTACAAGGCAAGGCATGACAAGCATCGAATTGAGCATAGTTTCCAAGTTGGTGATCAGTTATGGCTGTACATCAGCATTGACAGAATGTAACGCGAAGGTAAGAATCTGAAACCAATAAGGTATGGACCTTTCAAGATACTTGAGAAAATTGGTGAAAACATTTTTTGCCTTGATTTTCCAACTTACATGCATATCTATTCAGTCGTTAATGCAGAAAACTTGAGACTCTATGAACCTTCTTTGATTGAAGATCTCAAAGAGCAAAGTCAGTTGCCTTCTATTGATGATCTGTTGCCTGAATATCTCAATGAGTTGCAGGAAGACACAGTTCTGGATAGGAAGGTGAGAACTACGCACATAGGGGATGTTAAGTACCTGCGAATTGGACTCAAAGGTTCAAAACCAAGCAGTGCACGATGGATAGAAATTGGGCAAGTGAGGAAGTTGTATCCTCACTTGATCGATACCTAAAAACCAACTTTTGGTGGTCCAAAAGCTTTTCAGTGGGAAGGCGTGATCTAAAATGGATCCTAAAACCCTCTAAGTCTTTATATACTTAAACATTATCGCGAAGGAAAAACCTTCACAAATGGCGGAAAACACTATCACACAGGAAAAACATGGAGAAATGGTGAAAACAGAGTTAATCGAAGGCTTAAGCAACATTGCACATAAGTCGTCAAATCTGGCCAATCAACGGTATAGATCTAATCAGCGTATCGTAATCGGAGGCAATAGGCAGAGTCTATCGGAGGCGGCATTATGGAAATCGCGACAACGATCAACGTGATTAAATGAGGGCCGTTGATCAAGCGCGCAGATCAACGGTCCAGATCTACTCACACTATCGCATCGCTAATATGCACACACAAAAGGACTTAACGCGCGATTCGAAGGATTGGCGATATGTGACTGCGATATGTCGCATCGCAGCTACGTAAGGGGTGATGCCAAAGGCCATCTACCATGCGATACATCGATAGCCGATAAGGTCGATCAGAGCAATCAACGATCGGGGGTAAAGAAGGATATGCGACATGTGATATGGCCAGACCCCATGGGGTTTATAGATGCAAATACATATATTTTGAGTTCCGATATGCAGCCATTTGTCGGGTTTTCCTATGTATTTGGGGTTTTTTGTTATAAACCCAAACACAAAGGAAACCGTGACTTGCGACTTGTGATAGCGATCTAAAAGAGAACCCGATGGAGCTTTAGGATGGATTCGATAATATTTGAAGTCCGATATAGGGGCATTTTAGTATATTTTTTAGTGTTTTCTATGTATTTCTCTGTGTAAATAGAGAAACGATTTGGGATTTCAATGCGCTAGTGGTCCTTTCCATTGCAAAACAGGTGGCCACCATACCTAAAGGCGTTTCACCATGATTGTTTAACGCTCAGAGGGGATTTGAACGGACAAAGGCTAGGAGCCAGAGAGCCCAAAAGGGAAAACGAATAGACAAGCACTGATAGGCTTAAAATCCACTCATTGTCAGAGACAGGGTAGGCGGGCCGAGACAGAGAGAAGACATAAGATAGAGAGCGAGAGGGAGAGTCTGTGTACTCAGAAAGACTTGAGGGATTCAAGTAAAACCCTGTTTTTTGTCCCTGTTGTGTTGAGACTCGATTTGAGCTCACACTTGTAAAAACTCTGCTCTTAAAGACATAATAGAGAGGTCACCACTAAAAGCTGGACTAGGAGACGTAGCCCAAGAGTTTTGGGTGAACTCCTTAATTATTTCTTGTGTTAAAGTGTGTGTGTCTATTATGTTTTTCTAACTGCTCATTGTCTATTTTATTTGCAATCTTTTCGATCCGTTGCACTAAGTAATATAGGCATTCCTGCAGATGAGTCTATAATACCTTAATATTAATCTAAGATCTCATTTTCAGATCATCCGCTAACCCTTAACAAGTCCTACCCTTGGCGTGTTAGTGAATGCGTTGTTTAGTTGGTAATAGGTTCAGTGATCGAACCCTACAGATTGCAGTCCAACCTGCCCATAATTTTTTAGTGGCTACTGAGGTGCCACGTGGTAGCCTCTGATTGGGTCAAATGGCAACCTCTGGTTGGTCCACGTTTCAAACCAACAACCAATCATATACAATCCAGTCAGCACCTCAAGAACCTACCACATGGTGAGCTTCCATTGGATCTTTAAAGCCCAATCAACCTTGCACATTCAACAGGACCAATCAGCTATATGAACTGCTGACTGCGCAACGTGCACATTTTTTTGTCAAAATTTGCATGTTTGGGAAATCAATCAGAACTCATTTCTCGGAGCATATGAGATTCGTTTTCCGTGAAACGAGTTGCGTTAGATTAAGGAAGATGAGACCTACGTGGTTTTTTAGATTTCATGTAAATCCGAAAAATTTCATTTTTGAGCACTGGATCACTCCTCCCCATTGGAAGCTTTTGGACCCCAAAATATCACTTTCAGTTGTCAAGTAGATGAGGGTACATTTCCATCTCCTTTCCAGTCTCAATCCATTTGGCTTTACTTGGATTTTTTCCCTTGAGACCCACACGAAGGTACTCCACATTCCCTCGTTTTGAAGTCCTTGTTCTTCTGTCAAGAATGGTGTCTTGCTGTAGTTCTTGAAGGTATTCAGGAGAAAAATCCTCAATGGAAGGAATTTGAACATTCTCCCCTTGATCTTCAATCAAAGGAGGTTCATACAACTTTAAATTCTCAACATTACCAACAACATAAATTTGCATATATGAAGGCAAATCCGACCTGAAGGTATTATCACCAATATTTTATGGAATTTTGAATGGACCATATCGAATTGGTTTAAGCTTTTTACATTCTCCTTGGAGCCTTTCTTTGCTAATGTGAAAACAAAATTCATCACCGACTTGGAAATTGTGATCTACACGATGCTTCTCGTTCCTTATCTTGTAATTGACTTGGCTCTTTTCCAGCTGTTCTTGGACTCTTTGACGTACCAATTGGATTTGTTCAACGAAACTTTTGCTTTGTCTATGTCACTATGACCATCAATAACAACATCCTTTCCAAAAATGAAATCCAAAGGAGACTTAGAAAAGTATCCCAAACATGATTCAAATGGTGATGTTTGAGTTGAAGAGTGCTTGGCCTGGTTGTAAGCATGCTGAATGTAGTGCAAATGTTCATCCCACAAATTAGGATGCTTGTTACAATACCCATGAAGAAGATGTAACACGATCCTATTCACCACCTTTGCTTGACCAACTGTTTGGAGATGAAATGATGTACTCTTTTTCAATTTGGTGTGCATGAATCCCCACAAGCTTGACCAAAAGTTCCCAACAAAAAAAGAATCTCGATCACTAACAATGGATGTGGGCAGTCCAAAATGCACCCATACATTCTGAAAGAATAATTGAGTAGTTTATTCAATTGTAATTTGTTTTTTACATGGCATCAAAATACACATTTTTCTGAACCTATCCACAACTACATAAAGATAATCATGATTCCTTTTTGACATACGAAGACCTCCAAAAAAATCCATAGAAACACTCTCCCATGGACGAGAAGGTATTGGAAGTGGTGTGTACAATCTTAAATTTCTATTTCTAGGCTTATTGCCAACACATAGTGAAGATCCTTTAATAAAACGTGACACACTTTCAAGCATACGAGGCCAATAAAAATACCTCTGCAGGTGTACCACTGTCTTAATTACATTGAAATGACTAGCAATAAGAGAAGTATTGATCTAAATTGGATCCATGAAAATTATTAGAGTTCTATGACTGTATCAAATCAGGAAATACTTCAAAAACTTGTGAACGAAGAGCTATTAGGAAGACCTCTGGACAGTGCCAGTTTGTAGCCAGTAAGGAACGACAAGGACCTCGATCAAAGCACGCTGGCCGAGGCCCATGGAGACCGCAGGATGCAAACTAGCAGTTAGGAAGTTTGGATCAGAAAACAGAGGCCATTTTTGATGCACGATTAGCACTAATCACACATCGCTGGGAAAAACCCCTCGAAATGGAAAGGCCTCGAGTGGTTGGTCACAAGGAAAAGCTAAAATTGTGGGAAAAACACTAAATCAAAGGTGGGACCCACGCTCCAAAACTGGTGGAATATCGGAGGCATGTTGGGCGGTAAGCGAATTTGGCAGGAGAACGAGCGATTCCATACATTGCACGATGTGTGTCTGGGGGATGAGAGAGAAAACCACCTCTCATCACGGGCTAACATTCGAGAAAGTCAACCGCGCGATATGAGCGATAATTGTAAGATCTAGGGGCCCCAGATCTAACAGCATAGATTGCGCTCGATGAATGACCAGATCTGAAGGAAGAATTAAGTTCCGGCGTATAAAAGTCTGAAGTCTGATTTGATCGCTGAGTTGGCAGATGAATCATTACACAACATAACTGAAATACCGAACTGTTTGAGGAAGAGCTGGCGTAGTTCGTGAGAGGACAATTGGCCACTTCCCTGCGAGACGTTACACAGTGGCGATGACACAGAGGTAGGGAACCCCAAGTGAACAGCAGCAGCCGATCCGAAGGGGCGGAAGAGGAAGCGAACATTCATGAGACAAATTAGCTTTAAGCCATGAACAGACAGAGACAAATATAAGGAGAGCACAAAGTGAGAGTGAAGCAAGCATTACAAGGAAGAAGGAGACAGTGAGATAGAGAGACAGAACAGAGAATAAGCAAGAAGCAGAAAACAGATAGTTGAGCTAACCTGCAAAGTAAGGTAGCATCGAGCAGACAGAAGGCTTGAGAGGTTTGAGCAATCCCTGAGAGGATATCGTTTGGGAACTGGGTACCAAATTGGACTCATCCCATTCAAGACTAGTTGAGGTCGAGACTTAGTAAGGAAGTGTCTGTGCAGTCTAGTGGCTTGGGGAATCCAAGAACCACCCTACTAAGAATCATCTGTTTCAGGAGACTCAAATTGAGCTCCTCATTGTAAAAACTATGCTTTAAAGACACAATAAGAAAATGCCACCACTGAAAGCTGGACTGGAGACGTAGCACAGGAGGATTGGGTGAACTCCTTGTTAATTTGTTGTGTTATTGTATTTGCTTACTGTGTTTCTCTTACTGTTTTCCATTTTCCAGTGTCTGTGTATTTTGCAATCTGATCGATCTATTGCCTAAGATAACATACACACACACACTAGCACATGAGTCTGAAATACCTTCATTCATTAATTAATTAATCGAGATCACTCACGAGTGATTTTCAGATCAAGTGGTTTCAGAGCTCAAGGCTATCAAGGTTAGACAAGCTTGTGTTGGGTTTAGCTGTTGAATGCTAACTAGATCAAAGCTCAAATTAGGGGAAGGAGAGTTGGTTGAAACTAATCCTGAAATTGGGAGAGTCTATCCTCGAAAGAAAATGTGAGAGGAAGGTTCTATGGGGCTGGTACCTCAATTCATAGATAGTTTCCTAGCCATAAAGTCCATGGTATAGGAAATGTATAGGGATTTTAGAAAACACAAAGATGAAGATTCATCAGGCTCCAAACAAGATAAAGGCGAAGATGAGTCTCACTTCCATGACCACTCAAAAGGTAAGGAAAAAGAATAAAGCTTTCTCCCACCTCCTAATAGCCCTGAACATAAAAAGAAGGCATCTTTGATTAAATTGGATGTTAAATTTGATTTACCTATATATGATGGAGAGTTGAATGTAGAAAAGCTGGACAATTGGATTAGAAAAATTGATGTTTATTGTAGAGTACAGAATATCGATTCAGGCGAGAGAAAGATTCAGCTAGCAAGCCTACACCTTGAAGGCACTTCCTTAGTTTGGTGGGAAAGCAGGACCCAAGCTGATATGAAAAGACATGGTAAGACTATGTCTATCTGGAGTGAATTTGTTTCTGCAATAAAAAAGAAGTTCTATCCATTGGCCTACATGCAGCAAGCCATGATGAGCTGGAAAACTCTTCGACAGTTGAAAGGGAAAAGTGTACAGGGATACACTCAAGAATTTAGAAAGAGAGCATTAATTCTATGAATCTCATTAGACTCACCTCAGACTTTGTTGAAGTACATTTGTGGTCTACACAGCTACATGAGGCACACTATCCTCATGTTTAATCCCACTAGTATAGATGAGGTATTTGTTCAAGCTACTCATCTAGAAGCTAGAGGAAATGGAAGTCCAGAAGTTGGGGGATCATCCCAATCCACTGCAAGCAAGAATAAGGAGAAAAGAAAGCATAAATGGAAAGCAAGGAAGGCTAACAATGCACAGAAAAGCAAGGCTTCATGCACTCACTATAAAAAGGATGGGTATGATGATGAGCATTGCTGGATTTTGCATCCAGATCTGAGACCTAAGAAGTTCAAGGGTAAGAAGAAGAAGATTGTTGCAGCTATCTAGAAAGATTTGGGGTTAGACTCAGGAGATGAAACAACTATTGTAGGCACAGGTATAAGAGGCAAGAATTATGAAGCATCTACTAGTAATTCTGCACAATCTACTATTGATGAAGAAAATGAGAGAAAAAGACATGAGCTTTTCCATATTCGAGTTATTTCCAAACATCAAAAGATTGATACTTTGT
>APFE031528449.1:0-13202 GCA_000404065.3 Pinus taeda | reverse complement strand
TTACTTGTATGATAGAAAATCTATTTTCTATAGAGCTGAGAACAAGTATCTACTTGTTAAAGATAGAATCGAATGCTTTGTAAGAACTCATAAGCTCAAGAATAATTATACTCTTATAAACTTAGGGCAAATGAAAAGAATGATAAATTCATGCAAACAATTTTTACTAATGGTTGTAAAGGAAAAGAAACCTGATAAAACCAATGTATTTGAGGGCTGTAATGCTAAACAACACGCTGATTTAGAAAAGGTTGTTTCAAAGTATGATATCTTGTTTCAAGAACCTAAAGGTCTGCCACCCAAAAAGGAAATAGTGCATGATATTATTTTGCAGCAAGATGCTCCATTCCCTAACATTGGAATGTATAGGTTGTCCGCTTTAGAGAACGCAAAAAACAAGAATCATGTGCAGGAGTTCCTCGAGAAGGGGTTCATCAGACCTAGCACATCACCATGTGGGTCACCAATCGTTTTGGTGAGAAATAAATATGGCTCGTGGAGAATGTGCATTGATTACCGAGCACTGAAAAAGATAACAATAAAAAATTGTTATCCCCTTCCTCGCATCGACGATCTTTTAGATCAATTAAAAGAAGCTGTTTATTTTTCCAAGCTAGACTTGCATGGTGGATACCATCAGGTCAGAGTTGCACAACAAAATTCATGGAAGACTGCTTTCAAAACAAAGCAGGAATTGTATGAGTGGTTGGTTATGCCTTTTGGCTTAACTAATGCTCCTGCTACTTTCATGAGATTAATGAATGATGTACTTAGACCTTTTCTTGATGATTTTGTTATTGTGTATCTGGATGACATTTTGATATTTAGAAAAACGTGGGAAGAACACTTAAAGCATGTTAAGCAGACACTAGATGTTTTGAAAAGGGAAAAACTTTATGTTAAACTCTCAAAATGTGAATTTGGAAAAACATCTTTGAATTATTTGGTTCATATAGTAGGGGGTGGTGAATTGAAGATAGATCCCTCTAAGGTGGCAGCCATTGTGAACTGGCCTAAACCCAAATCTGCTACAGAAGTTAGAAGCTTCTTAGGAGTAGCACAATATTGGAGGACGTTCATTTCTAATTTTTCCTTAATTGCAACTCCCTTACATGCTTTAACAAGATTGAACAAGGTGTTTCAGTGGGGAGGCAAACAGCAGAAAGCCTTCGACACCTTGAAAGAAAATATTAGTACAACGCCTGTACTAGCACTGCCTGATCTTCAAAGACCATTTGTGATCCAAATGGATTCCAGTGACTATGCCATGGGAGCAGTGTTGACACAGCAGGGTAAACCCATATGTTATCATTCTGAGACATTTAATTCTACAGTAGTTAACTATCCTACATATGATAAATAATTGTATGCATTAGTATAGAGTGTGAAAAGGTGGAAACATTACATAATGGGAAAAGAGACAGTAATACATATTGATCATCAACCAGTTCAATATCTACACCCCCAAACTAAGTTGCAACAATAAAGACACTATAGATGGATGGGTTTTCTACAATAGTTTCATTTAGTCATCAGATATAAAAAGGGCATACACAATAAAGTTGCAGATATGTTATCTAGACCCATTATAAATGCATCTACTATACTTGAGCATAATTTTATGTTACATGAGATTTACATTGAACAATATGCTCAAGATATAGACTTTAAATATGTATATGCAACTTTAATTCAAGGAAAATGAGTAGAAGAATTGAATTATCATGTAAAGGACCGACTCTTATATCATTGTGGGAAGTTATGCATTCCACAAACTGAAAGAGTAAAGATAATTCGAGAAGCACACACTTCTCTAATATCAAGTCACTTTGGGGTAAGTAAAGCAGTTGCACAGCTACAAAGATTTTGTTATTGGCCAAGAATGAACGAGACAGTTTCTAGATATGTAAGATGGTGTACTATGTGTGCTAAAAGCAAGCCCAGCAATAAAAAACTAGGCTTGTACACTCCATTACCAATTCCTTCTCACACTTGGGAAAGTGTTTCCATGAATTTTGTTGGAGGACTGCCTAAATCTAAGAAAGGTCATGATTATCTGTATGTTGTTGTGGACAGGTTCAGCAAAATGTGTATTTTGATACCTTGTAGTAAACAGATTACATCTAAATAAACTGCAAAACTATTCTTTCAACATGTATGGGTTCATTTTAGATTACCCACTTCCATTGTATCTGATCGAGACACCCTATTTGTGGGAAGTTTTGGTCAAGTATGTGGGAACTGATGGACACCAAACTGAAGAAGGGTGCAACTTTCCATCCACAAATTGATGGCCAGACAGAAGTAGTTAACAGGATAGTGATCCAGTTACTCAGGGGATATTGCGGCAAGCATCCTCAGCTTTGGGATGAACATTTATGTTATGTGTAGCATGCTTACAATAGAGCAAAACATTCTTCTACACATAGATCTCCTTTTGAGACCTGTTTTGGTTTCACACCAAGGTCTCCTTTGGATTTTGCCTTTTGGTAAAGGCACCACAGTTGAGGGACACAGTGATGTGAACAGGGCAACTAGGTTCATTGAACAAATCCAAGAGATCCACCAGGAAGTATATGAACAACTGGAAAGGAGCCAAGCCAAATATAAGGCAAGGCATGACAAGCATCAGATGGAGCATAGTTTCCAATTTGGTGACCAAGTTTGGATGTATATCAGCAAGGACAGGATGCAAGGTGAAGGTAAAAAGCTAAATCCTATCAGGTATGGACCCTTCAAGATACTTGAGAAGATTGGTGAGAATGATTTTCACCTTGATCTACCAGCTTACATGCACATCTACTTAGTTGTAAATGCAGATTGCTTGAGATTGTTTGAACCTTCACTAATTGAAGATCCTAAAGAGCAGATTCAATTGCCTTCTATTGATGACGTGTTACCTGAATATCTTAATGAATTGCAGGAAGACACAGTTCTAGACAGGAAGGTGAGGATGACATGTAGGGGAGATGTTGAGTACCTCGGAGTTGGGCTCAAGGGTTCAAAGCCGAGCAGTGCAAAGTGGATAGAGATTGGACAAGTGAGACAATTTCACCCTCACTTAGTCGATGCTTGAAAACCAAATTTTGGTGGTCCAAAAGCTTTTTCAATGGGAAGGCCATGATCTGAATTGGATCCATGAAAATTATTAGAGTGTTATGATTGTATCAAATCAGGATAGACTTCAAAAACTTGTGAACGAAGAGCTATCAGGAATACCTGTAGACAGTGGTAGTTTGTAACCAGCAAGGAACGACGAGGACCTCAGTCAAAGCACATTGACAGAGGCCCATGGAGACTGCGCAAGACACAAACTAGCAGTTAGGAAGTCCGAATCAGAAAACAGAGGCCGTTTCTGATGCGCGATTAGGCTAAGATTAGTGTTAAGCACTAATCACACATCGCTAGAAAAAACCCCTCGAAATGGAAAGCACCCAAGCACTCAGTCACAAGGAAAAGTTGAAAACTTTGGGAAAAGCGCTAAAGCAAAGGCTGGCCCCATGCTCCAAAACCGACAGAATATCAGAGGCATGTTGGGCAGTAAGCAGATTTGGAAGGAGAACAAGCAATTCCATACATTGCACGACGCGTGTCCAGCGGATGAGAGAGAAAACCGCCTCTCATCGCGAGCTAACATCGGAGCAAGTAAACCGCATGAGATGAATGATAACCATAGGATTTGCGAGCCCCAGATCTAATGGCGGAGATTGCGCCCGATGAATGACCAGATCTGGAGGAAGAATTAAATTGCGGCATTTAAAATTCTGAAGTCCGATTTGACCGCTGAGTTGGCGGATGAATCATTACACAACGTAACTGAAATACCGAACCATTTGAGGAAGAGATGACGCAGTTCGTGAGAGGACAAGTGGCCACTTCCCTACGAGATGTTACACAGTGGCAATGATGCAAAGGCAGGGAAATACAAGAAAACAACAACAGGCGATCCAAAGGGCGGAAGAGGAAGTGAACAGTCATGAGACAAATTGTCTTTAAGCCATGAACAGACAGAGACAAAGATAAGGAGAGCGCAAAGCAAGAGTGAAGCGAGCACTACAAGGAAGAAGGAGACAATGAGACAGAGAGACAGAATAGAGAATAAGTAAGAAGTAGAAAATAGAGAGCCGAGCTAACCTGCAGAGTAAGGTAGCATCAAGCAGACAAAAGGCTTGAGAGGTTCGAGCAATCCCTGAGAGGATATCTACCGGGAACTAGGTACCAAATTGGACTCATCCCATTCAAGACCAGTTGAGGTCGAGACTTAGTAAGGAAGAGTCTGTGCATTCTAGTGGCTTGGGGAATCCAAGAACCACCTTGCTAAGAATCATCTGTTTCAGGAGACTCAAATTGAGGTCCTCATTGTAAAAACTCTGCTTTAAAGACACAATAAGAAAAGGCCACTGTTGAAAGCTGGACCGAAGACGTAGCCCAAGAGGATTGGGTGAACTCCTTGTTAATTTGTTGTGTTCTTGTATTTGCTTACTGTGTTTTTCTTACTGTTTTCCATTTTTTAGTGTCTATGTATTTTGAAATTTGATCGATCCGTTGCCTAAGATAACATAGACACAAACCAGCACATGATTTGTAATACCTTCATTCATTAATTAATTAATTAACTGAGATCACTCATGAGTGATTTTCAAATCAAGTATGTGCCTCTCTTATGATGTTGACTCTTTCTCCATGTAGAATACAAAGCTTACCAAGATGGTACAACAAGCTTTCATGCATATGATAATCCAATTCCTCTACTTGGTTCCCTTGACACAAAGTTGGATATACATCTTGAAAATCACTATCTAAAGCATATTGTTGAACATAGCTCTCATGTAAAACAAAGTTATGCTTAAGAATAGTAGCAACACTAACAATAGGCCTAGAAGGCATATCAACAACTTTATTGTAGATACCTTTCTTATACCTTATCACCAAGTGGAATTGTTGAAAAAAACCCATCGAACTAAAGTTCCTTGATTGTTGCAACTTTGTTTGTGATTGCAAGTATTGTGATGCTCCTGCTACCTTTATGCATGTGATGAATGATGTATTGAGGCCATTTCTAGATGAGTTTGTGATACTACACTTAGATAACATCTTGATTTTCATTAGATCTCGTGAAGAACATGTCATGCATGTCAAAAAGGTACTTATTGTATTGAAGAAAGAATGATTGTTTTTAAAGATGTCAAAATGTGAGTTTGGAAAGAAATCTTTAGTGTATTTGGGTCATATTGTTGGAGGAGGCAAATTGAAAATAGATCACTCCAAGGTTGATGTCATTGTTGGGTGTGTGTTATATTCTTTCCACAACTACCCCATGCGTGAGGGGTTATGTAGGGGGGCAATAGCCCCCTGCATGGGTTTTGGGGCAGCGCCCTAGATTTTATTTTTGACCCTATATTAGGTGGACGGACCTACCTATGGTTTTGTGCATGGATTTCACACATGGTTTTGGGCATGATGGTTTTCTGTCCATGGTATTTTGTAGATCCGGTCAAGGGAACTATGGTTATGTTATAATCCAGGGTTAATGGATTAGGTTTTATGGATGCTTCGGTATGTATATATATGTATTGTAACATTGAAAGGAATATAATGAAAATCAATCTGGTAGTCCCAGTTTTGGGATCCAGGGGAAAATCTCTGTGTATATCTGTTTTATGTTTTATACTTTCGCCATTGTTTATTTTCTGTTTTTTAGAATTTGTATGCAGGTAATTTCTGTATGGGGTTAAAATCTATAGTCATTTTGAATTGGCCAAAGCCCAAGACAATTACTGAGATAAGAACTTTTTTGGGAGAAACCCAATATTGGAGGAAATTTATTGCTAACTTTTCTTCTATCACAGCTCCTTTGCATGCATTGACAAGTGTGAAAAAGGTTTTCAGTGGGGAGGCAAACAACAAAAGGCATTTGATGCATTTAAGGAAAAGATCAGTTTAGCTCCAATACTTGCACTTCCAGACTTGTGACGATTATTTGAGATTTAAACTGATTAACCACGGTCCCCACCCCCCAACTCATGTACCATACACATTAAATAAAATATCTTCACCAACCGTTAACAAGTCCTACCCTTGGTGCATTGGTGAATGCAGTGTTTAGTTGGTAATAGGTTCAGTGATCAAACCCCACGAAGTGCAGGCCGGCGTGCCCACAAGTTTTTAGTGGCCACCAAGGTGCCACGTGGTAGCCTCTAGCTGGGCCACATGGCAACCTCCATTTGGTCCACATTTCAAACCAACAACTAATCATATACAACCTAGTCAGTACCTCTAGAACCTTCCACGCGGCGAACTACCATTAGATCTTTAAGGCCCAGTCAACCTTGTATAATTAGCAGGCCTAGTCACCTATATGGACTGCTGGCTGGGCAGCCTACACATTTTTTTTCCAAAATTTACCTATTTGGGAAATCGATCATAACTCATTTCCAGGAGAATACGACGTTCGTTTTCTACAAAACAAGTTGTACCGAATTCAGGAAAATGAGATCTACGTGGTCATTCAGGTTTCGAGTCAATTCGACAAATTTAATTTTGAGCATATTTTTGAGCACCGGATCAAATGGGTGACAATCCCAAAGCACCTTCATGCAAATTCGAATTTCCGAAGTGGCATCAAGAATCCCTAAAGCAAAATAAAATTCCATGATGAAATGACAAGTGCATAGGAGTGGAAACCAGTGTGGGGACAATTTCCCATAAAAATCTCTGGCAAGTATTCTCTCAAATTCTATCAAATGTGCATTAACTCCACAAATTCGAATTTCTCAGTCAAAAGTTGTTGCATTTATGTCAAGAAATTTGATTTCCTTGAGCACATGTCCTTTCCTTAGGCGTCCACACCTCCTTGGGACTTTAGTTTAACTCCTCCATGATTTTCCACCTCATTTCCACATCATTTAGCATGTGTGGATATTTATTTTTCTCCATTTACTCAATTGTTAGGTTAATTCGTTGCCATATTTCCTAGTAAACTTAGGAAAAGTGGGTTTTGAGGGTTTTGAACACATTTTTAACCCCGCAAAGTGTGTCTTAGTAGAAATTTGAGGGTGAGAGGTGTAATTTTTATTACTCATGCCCCATACAACTTCTCTAGACAACACTTATTACGTTTCATATACAAATTTTATTACAATTTCTACCTTGTGGGAAATTTATAAATTAAAAAATGACCCCCTAGACCTAATCAATTTCCATGATTTTTTTTGTGTGAGTAGTATGATAATATACATTTACCTTAGACACTAGAAATCACCCAAGGCCTCACCATCAAGTAATACTCTATCTTTGGGTATATTTGGAAGAAAAAACTCAATTAATTATTACGTCCTCGTGAGGAGATGATAATTAACCAAGTAAAAAAAATATCGCAGAGTGTTGTGGTCGTTTAATCACTGTTTAATTGACTGAACCACAACCATTTAATTGTGAACCAGGGTAGGTCTGTTTATTTCAAGGAACCAATGATAAAACTAAAGAATGGAAAGAACTGTCATTGAACCAATTGCAGAAATTAAACAATAATGTAGAAATCAAAAAACATTCTATAGGAATGAAATCACACTTCGTGTTTTACCAAGAAAAAAGTGCACCACACACAATATCAATGACTGAACCAACTTAATCAATCCCGTGTAACAACATATCATAAATCTGAAAAAAATAAGTAATGTGCTCTATGAATTATACATCGACAACAATAACTTCACACTTACAATAAAGAAATAATTAATCTACTGCTACAACTACTACTGTAATCCCTGCTAAAGAGGAGGGCCCTTCCTCCCTAGCAGGGCGCAGGGATGAATTAAGAACTAGTTAGGAATTCAGCACAGAATCTGTAAAAGCATCACCAACGATGTTCTTGTATTAAAATAGCTATGAATTACAGAATCAAAATGGCGGTACTATCTTGTGTTTCCCATTCCATTCTTGGAATGAATCCTTTTATAAAGTTTACATGCCGAAAATATGGAACAAATCAGTCATGAGAATCTTATGATTCTCATGCTGATCGATAATAAAAGAAAATGAAATTTGTTACAACTAGTTTTTAAATACAAGGCCTATTCAAGTTACATCATTTTATAAAATTGTAACTGCCTATATTCTTTAACCGCCCATAGGTAATTGATGCTTCTCGACAACTATCTCGTGGAATAGTAACCACAATCTTTGGAAATTGTAGTGTAACAACATCTCGCGATGTAACAACAATTTGAGGTGTAACAACAATGGTCTATAACAACAAATCCTCAAAACGTATTTGTGAATTAGCATCACAGTTGTCCATCGTTTGGCCTTGAATTCATGGGAAACACCTGAAAGAAAAAGAGCCAGATAGCTTCTTCCACACTTACTCTAGTTAACCATAAAAAAGGTATCACTTCATACATATTTAACAAAAAAACAAAAAATAATATGCCACAACAAAAGTTACTTCTTATAACCACGAAAGCGATAATTAGGACGTAAAATGGTCAAAAATGGGGAAAAGAGGTATCTAAAATATGCCCAAAAGCTGCACCCAACATCTCCCCCCAGCTGAAGGAATTGAATGTCCTCACAGAAAATTCTCAGATACCATTGTTATAGCTCCGTTGTAGATCTGTCAAGTTGTAAGCACCGACAATATCCGCATCAACGGACCTGGAGCCCTAAATGACCATCCAGTGATGCAGCCAAGATTCCTCCTCATAGTCACACAGCTGGTAATGGAGCTGATACTCCTCCATTGTCAGCCAAATAAAAGGATATTTAAACTTGACCCCTATCCAGAAGGCTCCAATGATCTCACAATCCAGGCATACTATGGGACCCGTGCAATAGCAACCACAAAATTTTGAAACCAAAAGGGTCACCCTCCTATCGACCTGTGATATCGACCTCAGTGCATTTAAGGCACCCTGTTAGTGCTCAACTCTTTAGTTGTACAAAGAGGTTGGGGTAGAATCCCATGATTCTCCTTCTGTAGATATCTGATTCCTCTCTGATGTCTGGAGTACTTAGAAATCTCTTAAAATCATGCCTCAACTCTGTAGCCATTCCTGGTTCTGCCCTTATCCATAATGTTGCCTTTCCTTCGTTGGTGTCCACTGCTTCATGGCCAGGTGCCATTCTATCTGATTTCTCATGAAAGAAATAAAAGAACACAACTATAGTTCCCCCATGTAGGAGAAAATGTGTGCAACCATGTGCAAACTAGCATGCTCACAGATTATAATATGAAGAAATAACTTGCATAGTAAGCTTTGGTCATTAAAATTGTAAGCATGGAAAACTTCCAAAAAAATTCTGGTAGAATTACCCAAATACGGTCTATTGTCATAGACGACCTTCAACTAAAACAAATAAAATATTTCCTACAGAAATACTGGGTAGGATGGAGAGGGCCTTCTACACCCTAATAGATTAGGGTGAGTTCGTGCAACTTGTATTTATCATTTGTTAAATACCGAACTTGGTGCTATAACAGATGCAATTGCTCCTCCTTCTCCTCCCAAGCTTCCTTATTTTCCCATTCTCCTACCAATTTCTTCTCAACCCACTTTTCCTTGAGCGAATCTACAAATTTTTGATGTTCTTATAGCAAGATCACTCCCTTTCGTAAGGAGAGTGCTTGTTGTTTCCATTTATGCAATTATGATATCAATTTTTTTTTCTATAAACACCATCCTGCTTCAGGACCTTGTGTTCCTTCACATGAAATATCACTTGGGGGTGTAACAACATCTCGAGGATTGAGATGCTCTGCTTTGGCTACCGGTTTCTGTGTACTAGCTACTTTGTCAACAGGTTCTTGTGGTTCAACTCTTTCTTTTTCTTCCTGAGTAGCCTCTACCTCTACTATTGATTCTTGTGTAACAAAAATGTCGTTGGTAGGTTCTTTTGTATCAACTTCTAGGTTAATTACTGTGGGATGCTCCGTTTCAATTGTTGGTTCTTGTGTAAGAACAACATCATTAACGGGTTCTTGTGTAATAACTTCCCAGGGTTTGGTTTGAATTTCTGTTGAAATGGTGTTTGCAACACAGACTATGTATCCGATTGTTGCTAGATCCATAGTACATGCTGCACATACAGGACAAGGTGTGGTTTTTGCCCTCATTTTGTCTATAGCCTCAGCCAAGGTGCCCAGGCCCGGGACCCATGCTTCCACTTTACTCTCCTCTATTTGCTACCTTAATATTTCATTTTCTTTTTCTAAATTTTCAATTTTATGCATCAAAAGTTGGGTCTCATCCTTACCTGATAGAGGGACTTCTTCTAGATCGACATGCTCCCCTTCTTTCTATTTCCCCGTGTCCTTGTGCTTTCTCAGCTCCTTTTTGGATGGAGGTGAAGGTTCTGGCTGTGAGCTGACTTTCACCCTCTTCTTTGGTATCCTGCCGCCTATTGGCTTATCTAGTGATCTTTTCTCAATACTACCTCTTGGGGATATCCCCTGTTCTTCAGTCTCCTTAACTTCCCTTGGAGCGTCATCGGGAATTTCATCTTGCCTTCGGTAGGAAGTCCTCGCCTTTCTACTCATAAAGTCCTCCCAACTCCTGCCTTGGCATTCCATTGCATCCAGCACAATTAACTTGATGAGGTCATGGTTGGTAACACAACTCTCTGAGTGTGCAACAATATTCAGGGCAACAAACATGTGCCTCATATTTTCTAGCATGAAATATGGGACATTGACCATCTACTTGTGTGAAAGGTGGCTTAACAAGGGAAAATAGTAATTGAACACGATCATTTCCCTTCCTTCACAAGTAATGTACTTGATGATGTATAAGGAAACATCTCCCCATGGCTGAGGGAGTGATAACCTATCAATTCCCATGCCTTTTTTCTCTAATTGCTCTTCTCCTCACAATAATTTTTCCTTAAGGGAGGGGTCATTAATCTTTAGGCTAAACTACCTTTTCCCCTCAGTTCACAATGATGTTACTCGAGAAATTACTTCGTCCGTAGCTTCTAGCTTAAACCCCCTAAGCTTTGTCTGGTTTCTGTTCAATTTTTTTATCAAATTCAATGGCGACCGACTCCTCTGATCCTTAAGTTGCTCAAAGAAATCAAACCATCCTACTTCCTTAAAAATATGGCACTTCTTAGGGAAATTTTCCAATGCTTCAGTTGAATTGGGCTTGTGTCGGACTGCTGCTCCTCCATTTATGTTTCAGTTAGTGCACTCTGTGTTTTCTTTGTTATTTCTCTTATAGTTTTGAAGTGAGGGTGCAATGCTTCGATGAGGTTGATATCAGGGTAGTGAGGTAGGCAATAAAGGTAGAAATGTCGGATCAGGAGGATCATACTACACATGATATGATATCATTATTGATCCTGGATTATGGAGATCTAGCTTAAATACGATTTAGTCCTTGGCATGATTGGCATAAAGAGATAACAATAATTTCCGGGTTTAATAATGATTACAGGGTTGTCGCTTTTAATTTGAGTTTTAAATCACAGTTTGTGAAATGATTCACCCTCCCCCTGAGTTTAATCTAATGGCTGCCATCAACCATCAAAGAAAGTTCCATATTAATTGCCATAATTTTTAAACAGAGGAAAACATCATATACCTTTTGCATGACGTACTTGAGGTGATGTGGCGAAAAGGGACTGGTGGAAAGGTATCAGCGATATAATTAATTCCAGCGATGACGTGCTGGTTGTTTTGATTGCTCCTGTAGCACGATGCTGATGAATGCTATTTGTTGTGGTAGACGATTTCACTTGGGTCATTGTTGCAGGTTGTCAGCTATTACACATGTAACAACAAATACAATTGCTAACACCATTTCTACAACAATTTCTTATTTACACTACTCTTTATGGACACTTACAAAATTTTTAAAAGAACAAGAAAAGACTAAAACTTGTAACAACATACTATAATATGTACATGAGATAAATGATGTTGTTAGAGAGAGAAAATAACATTTAACGGCTGCCACATGGTGGTTTTAAACTATGACAAATTTTCTATCTGGGCCCCTATAAGAGGTTTTCATAGTCGATTCTTATTTACATATTTTTATTACGTTTTCTCTTTTTTTTTTCCTTTTTTTTTACTAGGTGTAACAGATTCCAACAAAAGTTGGTTTTCGGATGTTACACTTACTAGAAAATTAAAAATTTGGTAGCATAGGAGAATTTTCCCCTACCCCTATAATCTGAAAGTCAGAATCCACAACAATGTTGACGAATGAATCCTTTGAAGCAGGATTGCGATATAGCCGAAGACGGTGCCCATTAGTGAGTAATGGTTGTTGGCATTATGTTTCAAGTGTTGTCCTTGATGGCAACTCACTCAGAGGTTGGTACAGGTGCTCAGAGGTTGGTACAGGTGATGGAAACTTAATCAGAGGACAGATCTCAGTACAGCAGGACAAGAAAGAGATATACGCAGGTTTATCAAAGAGAATCCGCGTATACACGCAGGTTTGCTTCAGTAAAACCGCGTATATGTGGAAACTTATCTTTGGTCCGTGGCGGTTATTCCTTGGAAGTTGTGCCTATGGTTTTGGACCATGGCGTCTCGACGAACGTGTTGATCCCTAGTTTCGAAGTTGATGGTATTGGTTTGTTATGGTTTTGGACCATGGTATTGGGCAAGGCCTAAGGCTATATAAGGAGAAGATCATTAGGCCAAGAAGTGCAAGTGTGAGGAAGTGATGGAGATCTGATAAAGTGTGAGATCCAGATGCTGCTTTTGGGTTGGTGATGTCTTGCTTGATCTGAACCTAGGAGGCACTCATGTGAAGGATGATGAATGAAGGATTGGGATCTCAAGGCTTGGAATGATTATATTTATATGGGTTGAGTATGGATAGACTAGATCTATTGACGCATGTTTATGAATTTTATGATTTGGGTATGTTCTGATGTCTGAAGTAGCTGCAAAGTTATGAGGCTGAGTTTGCAGATCTGTACGCGGGTTGTCTTTGGTACAAGAGCGTATACACACAGTTTGGGTTCGTCAAAGTAGCGTATACATTATGAGACTTGGGTTTCAGGTTGCTGTTGATTCTATTTGTTGTTGCAGAGTTGTGGGCTCTGGTTGTGTTCTGTGACAGGGTTTCAGTATTCGGTGATTCAGAGATTGATTGTATTGCAATGGTGATTGTTTTATGGATCCAGTATGAAAATTTATGAAACGTGGTCCCTGGATGATTGTAGGCCGGCACCTACGTACTGGTAAA
>APFE031528436.1:169769-185152 GCA_000404065.3 Pinus taeda | reverse complement strand
CCCTATTATAACTCTTGCACTAGTATTATATTTAATTCTCGCAATTCTAGCCCTATCTCCGTTTATGCTTTCAACTCCATAATTTTCTTCACCATCTCATCTCATTAGTGATTCATTTCTTTACTTTTAGATTTTAATTTTACCCCAATATAATAATTCAATGTATGTTTAATTATGATCTAATTTTTAATACAAAAATATATTAATAACATAAGAATATTTTAATGAACCATGTGCTTAGTTGACATCTAATATTTAAGACAAAAATATATTAGTAATATAAAAATATTTTAATGAACCATGAATAAAATATTTCAACATCTATCTGCTAATCATCTCTTGATCATCTTCCATCTCGAAAACAAATACATACTGCAAGTGCTGAAACACAGTTCAGCGAGGTCGATCTACTGCAGCGAGATCAACGCAAAAGCCTGTTGCAGTGTTCTCACCTTGAAGAACTCCCGAAATCTAACATTCCCTCTCTGACTATTTGAAACTGTCGGTGGTTTCTGGAAGCCCATACAATCAGCACTTGACGATTCTTTGGATGAAGAAACATGAGATGTTAATATAGCAAAAGAAGCCATTACTTAGAAGTCAGCGAAATACTGCTACAAGGGCGATCTATTGCCACGAGGGAAAACTGCTGGGTGATCTACATAGTTATTTCCATTAATTCCATAACTGATATTACACTCAACTCCGATCTACTACCACGAGGGAAATCTACTGTACTGCCGCGAGGGTTATCCTTTTCAGGGTTATTTTTCCCATCTATCTCTTACCGCGAGGACGATTTGCTGGGCTGGGCAATCTACTATTACGAGATCTATGACAGGAAGCATTGCTGCTGGGCAATCTACTGCTAGATTCAGGGCTTTGTCTTTAGATCTGACTGCTTGAGCATTATGGTGATTTGAATCATTGCGAGTTTGACAATCTTCGGCGAAGTCTTGCACCCTCAAATGCTTGACATCGATATTATTATTGGCACTGTTAATGAGTCTCACCACAATCTCCTGAGCTCTCTTCTTAGCAATCTGGACTTCATTAAATGACAGAGGGACAAAATTGTCATAAACACTTTGACTCTGATTCCAAATGGCTCCTAGCTTCGTGAAGATAGCTGCTGGCTCAGCTCTGTCTGCGTCTGGGGGGCAAGCTCCTACCCATATCATCAATGAAGCCCCAACTCCCATTGTCCAGATGGTCCAAGCCTCACTCGATGAGGCTTTGAAGTTTTCTGAAAGTGCCCTAATCTGCGGGTTCAATGGTTTTTGGCCATGGCTAATAGCTCTCCAAAGTTGGATCTTGGAGGTATGGAAGCCTGTCATTTCTGATGAAATTAATATCTACCCCTATGCTAGGGGTTTCTTTATAGTGGATTTTGAAAACCCTAAAAGCAGACAATGTATTCTAGATTCCAGCCCTTGGTTTTGGGAAAACTCAGGCCTATTCATGAAGCCATTGAACCCATCATTCGATCCCTCAACAATAGTCATAACCTCAGCACTAGTTTGGGTGAGATTGCCAAACCTACCCTTTCTCTGGAATTTCTCCTCGCTAAAAGCCATTGGAAATGCAATTGGGAAATCTTACTGTAGGTGCCCAGAAATAGAGGAATATGCCAAAACCACCTATGCACGCATCTGTGTGGAGATGGACTTCAGCGCCAGATTCCCAGCTGAAATAAACTTAACAAGTAAAGACTGTGTGTGGAACTAGAAACTTGATTATGAAATTGTCCTCTTCAGAAGTCAATCTTGCTTTCAGATAGGCCATCTAGCCAAAAATTTCCCAAAAGCCTCCCAGAAATTATGCTAGAAAGAATCACCACAAATCTACATGGTTGGAAGGAGCACAAAAAGAACATTACACTGTTATCAAGTAAGAACACTCTCTAGAAAACTCTGAATTGTAGGAAATCGGGCAAGAAAGAAACAACTCTCAAGACAAGCACAGGGAAAGCCCCGCCCAACAGCAAAAAAGTGAACTCAAAAACCCCTCAAGCATCAATAGTTATGAGGATTCGAATACCGCACAAAATAAATCTTCATTTAACAACTCAAAGCAAATCTCCCAGACCAAACTTCTTCTCCGACTATCTTCAAAAGGACGAACACAACATATCGCAAAGTTAAGACACCAATGTCCCAAGAACCAGAAGAGATGAAGGAGATGCAAGATAAAGGAAGTTGGAAGACCGTAGAGAAAAAAATAAAACTACAGTACCAATCTCGTCAAGAATGACGAGAAGCCAAACAATTAAGAACTAAGAAAATTATAGGTCTGATAGACCAATTTGGTCTCAGTGGATGTTAACCACCATCATCATCATCAACATAATTTTATATTTTAAATATAATTATCATTTATATTTTCAAAAATCAAATTATAACTCTTATTTATATATTAATCTTATTTTTTATTTTAAGTTAATTCTAAGAATAATGATTATGAAATCTATATATATATATAGTATATATATATTTATAATTAGTTTAGAGTATAATATTATATTATAAATCATATATTAAAAATTAATTATCGTTCTATGTAATTTAAAAATATATATATCTAAATATAATTAAATTACAATTAATTATAATAATATTTTACATATTTTCATTGTAATATAATGATGATGATGATGATGATGATGATGATGGTTAACGTCCACTGAGGTCAAACTTTGGTCTATCAGACCTAAAAAAACAAATTATTTAGTTTGATTCAAGATTTTATTCCTATGCTCAAAAAGCTTGGAGAGAAGCCTCCCAAGCTCACTATAATTTTGACATCGTAAAAGGCTAGGAAGGTCAGTATTGCGATAAAGATTATGAAACTCAGATCTAATGTGGTTGTACACAGGGCACTCTAAGAGGAAGTGTTTTTCATCTTCGATGTTCCTATTCTCACAGAGATGTCAGATTGTAATGCCCCAGGATAAATGTAAATATTTGACTTTACTGTGGTAAATGACAAACTGAATTGATATTATTATCTGTTTGAATTTAATAATATTTTCTATTAAAAAAAAATAAGAAATGTTTCTTTAAGAGCTGGCAACTTCTCAAGGAGGAAGTTGGAGGCAAGATAGTTGTTGTTATTCCAACCCTAACTATTTTCCCTAACTGGAAGGGCTTCCAGAGGAAAATAGGGAAAGGGGGGAAAAGTCTGTGCTATTGGGGAATAGGCATAGAAAAAAAAAGAAAGAGGAAAATGGCTAAGTCTGGGGATGACTAGATAGCCAAGCACTAAGTGCGAATATCTTGCTGCGGAGAATGGTCCTGCAAGAGAGCTAGGGGGGAGATTTTGGTCCCGAAAGATGAATCTCATGGATAGGTGGCAGATTGGGAGAAGATGAACAGAGGTAATCTCAGCTTCTCAAGTGTTTTGCAAGTTACAGTGGCACAGGTAAGTGGCTGAACTATTTAGAAGAATTTAAAAACATTAAGAAAGTAATCTATATTAAATGGTTGCACTATTGTGATATATTATCAAAAAAATTGAGTCATTGGTGAAAGAGACTCTTACTAGAAACCCATGTTAATAACCGAGGAACAAAAACAAAATAATACTATAAGAGTCATCTTAACAGAAAAATTGTACAATTAAGGGAAACAAAATTTATACAAAAGAAACCATCTCTTATCCTGTTGGGACGTAGAGCAGAGCACTATAGAGGTAGGGGAAAATTATGTATTTTTGAATAGGGAAAAGCCCAAAAAGAACAACATTGCATAACTCTACAGTTGCTAATTAAAATTGCCTTCTGCGAGGGAGGAATTTACAAACTCTTGTGCCGAGAACCCTAGGTGTAGGGTATCAGTCTAGTTTTAAAAGCTTGCTATAGCAGGAGTTGAATTACATTTAAATGATGGAAGGGAGATCTGTATTGATGGTCAACCCAGCCCTCCGAGTGGACGGTTTTCCTAAATTTTTTCGAGTAGCCCCAAAACCCTCAAATTATCGTGTCTGTACTCAAACCCTCAGTTGAGGTAATCAATTATCTAATCAGTTAACTGTCAAACAAGTATATGTCTAGTGGCTATACTGTTCCATCATATTACAACAAGAAATAACCCTGGCTTTACTACAAATTTTAAGTAAATGTCTAGTGGCTATACTGTTCTGTCGTATTACAAACAAGAAATAACCGTGGTTTTACTACCAAATTTTATTGGCGAAATTAAACATCAAAGAACATAAATACCCCTCCGCTAAATTACGTAGCCAGAGGATTGTAACAAATGAGTGAGTCGAAAGACAGCGTTATTTGGAAAACAGAGCAAGTAATTTTGTGCAATAATAAACTAAGGAAACCATGAAAAAAATAAACGTGGAACTCATATTTATACATATATTGGCACTGCCTGGAACTTTGCGGTAAAATAAGTTGAAGAGCTATATTAGGTAAACAAAAATACATGATATTCTCATTTGGAAAACAGTATAAACCCTATAGTAATCGTAATCTGGGAGGGAGACATACCAAATGTACAGGATATACATAATCATCCCACAAACCAGATGTCATTAGCATATGAATTTCAGTACTTATAATGAAACATAAACTTAAGGAAATGGACAAGCTGTAAGACAGTTGGAAAATTTACAAATAGGCCAGTGCGGATAATTTGCCTTCAGAGGTAAAACCCTCAAAGCTAAATTTCTATATAAAAAATATATACATGATACATGAGAATAGAGTCTCCATGGGTGATCTAAAAACCCGAGCAATACATTGCAAAAACAATATCAAACTTTGGAGTTAGGTCCCTCTCACAAGTATATTAATGGAGCAATAATTTTAAAAACCATAACCAGGTGGAAACCCTCATACCCAGTGGAATTTGGAGTTAATTCCTTCTCTAGAAAATTGTGATTCATTCGGTGTCAAGCTCGAAGACAGAGCCGAGAGGAACCTGCAAGAGATCATGGACATTAAGCTAGAAATCCAAGTAGTCTCGGGACAAACAAAAGAAGAAAAAAAAACGAAGAACTCTGAATGCATGAGGTAGGTTCAACCATTGTTGCGCAAGGAAAATTGGAATTACATAGTCTATACAGTGAAAGACTTACCAGTGATGGAGTTGGAAAATGAAGACAAAGGTATGGTGTGTTGAGCACCTCCATTATCACCGTAGAAGCCTGGTTGAGGAGCAGAACAAGACATGGACGAGAGCAGCACCCAAGTGGCGAATCAAGCGAAATGGTGGAAGAATGAAGTTCCAAATCAAGACCAAGTGGTGTGTACAAGGACCGAGCTCTCCACAACCATTGGATCACCAAGTTAGCTCCAACACCGTTGATCCAAAATGGATCTCGAGGCTATAGCAGAATCGGTCAAAACTACACAAGCCACGTACAGTGGTAGTGTAGGTATTAAATTTAGTATTCCAAACTTAACAATAGTAAGGCGGATATGTCGACAGCAATAGTTCCATAACTCATTTCCCCATACCAACCGACAGTGTAGATCGAACTCACACCGTGGCTTGATTAAATGCTAAGTTTGCCACCTCATAAATATATGGATTATGCATACGTAGATGGGATGTGGAGTTAAATCACATTGAAAAATGTAGAATGATTTTGTTTACAAACGATGCAAATTAAATAACTTTGGGATATGTAATGCTTATATTTATATCTGTAAAAAAAAAATCTGGGTATATGACAAGTGGTATCAGAGCCACGTTTCCAAAACTGTGGCCTCTAGGGACAAAAATAGATTAAGAAGATTCATTATATATCTTTCTTTGCATTTCTATTTATACTCAAAAAAAAATTAAAAAAAAATACTGTTAATGTGCTAACCCTTCCTCTGCTCCTTTTCTTAGGCTAAGACCATGAAAAATAGAATACAACCAACATGAGAAGGGTAGGTAGCAGACCACATATGTTTGTAGCGAGTCAGGGACCTACAACAAGCCCTTAAAATAACCCAGAATTATGGGTACAGCTTGGAGAGGAGACTTGCAATATAAACCTTGCAATATTAGAGACAGTAGAGGAGTTGAAAAATGAAATGGCCCAATTATAGGAGGATAACGCGAGGTTAACCATAGAGCAGGAAAGGGTTTTAAAGAGCCTACTAGGCGAGCAGAATTAGCAACCGCTGAATCCCAGTGCTTAGCAACAAAGGGTGTCGGAGGAACAGAATCACCACACAGAACCAGAGGAGTCAAAAGGAAGGGATGATGAATGGGAAAACGATCTGATAACGCTTCCGAGCAACAGAAATAAAAAAGGCAATGGATAGAGTTGCAAGGGGAATTCCATAAGATCAAACCGCCACACTTTGATGGAGAACAGGAGGAAGCAGCTAAGGCATGGTTAATTAATATGAACAAATATTTCCAGCTATATGAATACGATCACAACCTCAAGGCACGGCTAGCCATTTTCCAATTACAAGGGAAAGCCACCCTGTGGTGGGAGGAAGTCAAGATTGTGAGAGGAGTAAGTGAGCAAAATATTACATGGGAAAAATTTCAAAAATATTTTAAGGAAAGGTACCTGACAGAACGCTTTTATGACAAAAAAGCGAGAGAATTCCATGACTTGCATCTGGGACAACAAACCATGGACGAATTTATTACTCGTTTTACATCATTACTTCGTTATGTACCTTATATTAGAGAGGAAAAGGCTAAAGTACAGAGGTTTGTCAGTAGTTTACCCTTGAATATGAGGGAAAGGATTGAGTTTGACAATCCAAAGACAATGGACGAAGTAATATGTAAAGCTAGAATTTGTTACCAACAAAGTAAACAAAAGGGAGAGGTTCCAGGTAAAAGATGGACTGATAAGAGAAACAACAAATTGGCTAGGAATAATAAAGGGAATCGACGTGGAGGCAACAAGGGCTTTACCAAAGGTCAAAATAGTAGAAATTTACAAAAAAACTCACTTAGGACAAAGACAACCAGTGAGTCAAGGATCAGTGAACCACTTGGAAAATTAGATAGTGAAGGGACAGTAAGGCCCCCCGTGCAGTGTTGGGGCTGCGGTGGACCTCATTACGTTAAAAACTGTCCTCAATGGAAGGGAACCAAACATGTTTCCCAGATCCATGAAGCATTTATAGTCAGTGATGTAGGACGTAGTCTACCAAGGATTAATGTTGCCCTGGAATATCGCCAAGCGGAGTACGAACCGACCATGGTGGAATTCGAACGTAAAATTTCAGACCTTACTGTAACTGTTTTAATTGATCCTGGAGCCACATTAAGTTATATTAGTCCTAAGATTGTGGAGCATTGTAAATTGCAACCTATTAAATTTAAGAACCCACGGTTAGGACAACTGGCTATAGAGGCAAGGTGACGAGTACTTGCTAAGTTCAATAACTGCCCCTTAAAGATAGTAGGATAGCCAGTGAAGGCAGATTTAAATGTGCTTCCCCTTGGTTCATATGATGTCCTAATTGGTATGGACTGGTTAGAAAAACACTGGTCCCTTGTCAACTATAAAACAAAGACTATCTATCACAGGGATGAACTTGGAGTAAGGTAGGAGATGCATGGGATTAAGTGACCAGTGTATATTCAACCAATAACTACCTCTCAGTTAGCAAAATGCATTAGGAAAGGGTGTTACATTTATGCCATCCAAGTGGGCTATGCTAACTCGAAAGATAAAATAGCCACATTGGACAACATCCCTGTGATACAAGAATTTGTGGATGTGTTTTTGGAGGAGATTCCCAGACTGCTACCTTAGAGAGATATAGACTTTACTATCGAATTGGTACCAGGGGCAGTCCCGATATCGTGAGCACCCTACAGAATGAGTACACCCGAGTTGACAGAGTTAAAAATGTAGTTACAGGAACTGTTAGACAAAAACTACATTCGCCCCAATGTGTCTCCCTGGGGAGCTTTAGTATTGTTTGTTAAGAAAAAGGACGGGACCCTTCGCATGTGTATAGATTATCGTTAGTTGAATAAATCGACCATAAAAAATAAGTATCCTTTACCCTGGATTGATGAAATTTTTGATCAAGTGAAAGGAGCAACAATATTTTCCAAGATCGATTTGTGATCAAGTTATCACCAAATCAGGATTAAGGAGGAAGACATAGCTAAGACTGCTTTTAGAACAAGGTATGGACATTACGAGTTTGTGGTGCTACCCTTTGGGTTAACTAACACCCCCGTGAATTTTATGTGTTTAATGAACAACATATTTCATCAATATTTGGATAGTTTTGTGCTGATCTTTATTGATGATATACTGATATATTCCCACACTCTGGAAGAGCACAAGGAGCACCTCAGGTTGGTGCTGCAAACCCTTCGAGAACACCAGTTATATGCCAATTTCAGCAAGTGCGACTTCTTTAAGGAAGAAATACAGTATTTGGGGCATATAATCACAAAATAAGGGATTGCGGTGGACCCCGAAAAGATAAATACCATAATGGAATGGCCTATACCAAAGGATGTGGCAGACATCATATGCTTCATGGGATTAGCCTGTTATTACAGATGATTTGTAGAAGGATTCTCAAGAGTAGCGTATCCTATCACTTCCTTACAAAAAAAGGGAAGAGATTTTAGATGGACCCCAGAATGCCAAAAAAGTTTTCAACAGCTTAAGCATCTGCTCACCACTGCACCCATTCTAAACATAGTTGATCCTAGCAAAGATTATGTGGTGTGCACTGATGCAAGAAAAGAAGATGTAGGAGGCATGTTGACGCAAGAAGGGAAGGTAATTGCTTACGAGTCCAGGAAACTGAAAGAACATGAGCAGAAATATTCTACTTATGATCTAGAATTGGTAGCCGTCATTCATGCCTTGAAAATGTGGCGACATTACCTTTTGGGAAGGAATTTTTTACTATTAACAGACCACCACAGTCTAACCAATTATTTTAGCCAGCCCACCTAAATGCCAGGCAAGCACGGTGGGTGGATTTTCTAGGTGGTTTTGATTTCGAGATCAAGCATTTGAAAGGGAAAGAGAACCGGGTGGCGGACACTTTAAGTCGGAAATTACAATGTTTATACGAGATTTCTTCTAGCGAATGGAAAAGCCCCTTTGCAGAGATGGTTAAAAGGGAAGCAAAGCAAGATACGGTGTATCATCAAATAAAACAGTAAGTACAACACCCCAACAGCAAGGAAAAACAACTGGGTTATGTTTTAGGTACTGCTGGAATGTTGTATTATCAGGGGAGCATGTATGTGCCCCATCAAAACAACATTAAAAACTTGATTTTGGAAGAATTTCATAAAAGTCACTATGCTAGACACCCAGGATATCAGAAAATGATAATAACACTATGGAAGGAGTATTATTGGCTAGATATGAAAAAGGATGTGGTTGAGTATATGGCACATTGTTTGGAGTGCAAAAAAATTAAGGCGGAGCATCAACATCCTGCGGGGTTGTTACAACCACTACCTATTCTAGAATGGAAGTGGGAAACCATCTCCATGGACTTCATAATGAGTTTGCCCAAGACAAGGAAAAATAACAATTCCATCATGGTGGCGGTGGACAAATTAAGTAAATCGACACATTTTATACCTATGCAATCGACTTATAGAGTTGTGCAGATTGCCCACATCTTCATGCAGAACATATTTAGAGTGCATGGATTACCCAAAACAATAATTTCAGACCATGATGTAAAATTTACCTCTGTTTTTTGGAAAACATAATTTGGAGAGTTAGGAACTCAATTGAATTTCAGTACAACGTTTCACCCTCAAACTGATGGACAAATAAAACGGGTGAACCAAGTGGTGGAAGACATGCTAAGGTCATATGTAATGTAGCGACCGAATAAGTGGGAAGATTATCTGCACTTGGTCAAGTTCGCATATAATAATGGCTATCATACATCATTACAAATGAGCCCATTTGAGGTAATGTATGGTCAGAAGTGCCGCACGCCCTCAAGTTGGGGTGGGCCGGAAGATAGATTAATGTTGGGACCTTACATGCTTAAGGAAATGGAAGAAATGGTTAAGAAAGTGCGAGTTAATTTAAAGGTAGCTCAGGATAGGCAAAATAACTTTGCTAACCGGAAGAGGAAATTTAGAGAATATCAAGTTGGTGATCATGTATAAGTGGGAATTCGAGCAAAAAAGAGCACATTACAATGGAGCAGGTGCGCTAAATTGGCACCCCGATTTGTGGACCCTTCCAGGTCTTAGCAAGAATTGGGCTGGTAGCTTACCAGCTCGCTCTGCCAAGTCACATACGTGTCCATAATGTCTTCCATGTTTCTGTGTTAAAAAAATATGTTTATGATCCTAAACATGTAATCAGATGGTATGATATACAGGTGAGAATTATCTCCAGTTAATCAGTCTAAATGTTTCCTTTTAAAAGAAAACTGACTTAGGATGTTGCATGTTGCAGGTCGAACACGAAGGAGAAATCTTGGTCGAACCGCTGAACATCCTCGACAGGAGAGAAGTAATGTTGTGAAAGCGAGCTATTACCCAAGTTAAAGTGCAGTGGTAGCACTTTTGGCCTGATGAGGCTACTTGGGAAGATGAAGAGCTCATAAAAAAGGCGTATCCAGGGTTGTTCGTGGTCGAAAGACATCGGGATGATATCTAATTTCAGGAGGGGGAGATGTAATGCCCCAGGATAAATGTAAATATTTGACTTTACTGTGGTAAATCACAAACTGAATTGATATTATTATCTATTTGAATTTAATAATATTTTCTTTAAAAAAAAAATAAGAAATGTTTCTTTAAGAGCTGGCAACTTCTCAAGGAGGAAGTTGGAGGCAAGACAGTTGTTGTGATTCCAACCTTAACTGTTTTCCCTAACTGGAAGGGCTTCCAGAGGAAAATAGGGAAAGGGGGAAAAAATTCTGTAATGTTGGGGAACAGGCAGAGAAAAAAAGAAAGAAAGAGGAAAATGACTAAGTCTGGTGATGACCAGATAGCCAAGCACTAAGTGTGAATGTATTGTTGTGGACAGTGGTCCTGCAAGAGAGCTAGGGGGGAGATTCTGGTCCCGAAAGATGAATCCCATGGACAGGTGGCAGATTGGGAGCAGATGAACAGAGGTAATCTCAGCTTCTCAAGTTTTTTGCAATTTATAGTGGCACAAGTAAGTGGCTGAACTGTTTAGAAGCATTTAAAAACATTAAGGAAGTAAGCTATATTAAATGGTTGCACTGTTGTGATATATTATCAAAAAAACTAAGTCATTGGTGAAAGAGACCCTTACTAGAAACCCATGTTAATAACTGAGGAACAAAAACAAAAGAATACTGTAAGGGTCATCTTAACAAAAAAATTGTACAGTTAAGGGAAACAAAATTTATACAAAAAAAAACCATCTCTTATCCTATTGGGACGTAGAGCAGAGCACTGTAGAGGTAGGGGAAAATTGTGTATTTGTGAACAGGGAAAAGCCCAGAAAGAACAACAATGTATAACTTTACAGTTGCTAATTAAAATTGCCTTCTGCAAGGGAGGAATTTACAAACTCTTGTGCCTAGAACCCTAGGTGTAGGGTATCGGTCTAGTTTTAAAAACTTGCTATAGCAGGAGTTGAATTACAATTAAATGATAGAAGGGAGACTTGTATTGAGGGTCGACCCAGCCCTCCGAGTGGACGATTTTCCTAAATTCTTTAGGGTAGCCCCAGAACCCTCAAATTATCATGTTTGTACTCAAACCCTCAATTGAGGTAATCAGTTATCTAATCAGTTAACTATCAGATAAGTATATGTCTAGTGGCTATATTGTTCCGTCATATTACAACAAGAAATAACCCTGGATTTACTGCCAATTTTAAGTAAATGTCTAGTGGCTATATTGTTCCGTCATATTACAAACAATAAATAGTCGTGGCTTTACTGCCAAATTTTATTGGCGAAATTAAATAGCAAAGAATATAAATACCCCTCCGCTAAATTATGTAGCTAGAGGATTGTAACAAATGAGTGAGTCAAAAGTCAGCATTATTTGGAAAACAGAGCAAGTAATTCTGTGTAATAATAAACTAAGGAAATCATGAAAACAATAAACGTGAAACTCATATTTATACATATATTGGCACCGCCTGGAAATCTACGGTGAAATAAGTTGAAGAGCTATATTAGGTAAACAAAGATACATGACATTCTCGTTTGGAAAATAGTATAAACCCTACAGTAATTGTAACCTACGAGGGAGACATACCAAATGTACAGGATATACATAATCATCCCATAAACTAAAGGTCATTAGCATATGACTTTCAATACTTATAATCAAACATAAACTTAAGGAAATGGACAAGCTGTAAGATAGTTGGAAATGTTTACAAATAGGCTGGCGTGGCTCATTCGGCTTTAGAGGTAAAACCCTCCAAGATTAATTTCTTTACAAAAAATATATACATTATACATGAGAATAGAGTCTTGACGGTCGAGCTAAAAACCCTAGAAATACATTGCAAAAACAGTATCAAACTCTGGAGTTAGGTCCCTCTCACAAGTATATTAACAGAGCAATAATTTTAAAACCCATAACCAGGTGGAAACCCTCATACTCGACAGAATTTGGAATTAATTCCTTCTATGGAGAACTGTGGTTCATTCAGTGTCAAGCTCGAAGATAGATCCGAGAGGAACCTGCAAGAGACCATGGACATTAAGTGAGAAATCCAAGTAGTCTCAGGACAAACAAAAGAAAAAAAAAATGAAGAACTCTGAATGCATGAGGTAGGTTCAACCATTGTTGTGCAAGGAAAATTGGAATTACACAGTCTATACAACGAAAGACTTACCAGTGACAGAGTTGGAAAATGAAGACAAAGGTATGGCGTGCTGAGCACCTCCCATTATCACCGTAGAAGCCTGGTCGAAGAGCAGAACAGGACATGGACGAGAGCAGAAACCAAGCGGCGGATCAAGCGAAATGGCGGAAGAATGAAGTTCTGAATCAAGACCAAGTGGTGTGTACAAGGACTGAGCTCTCCAAAACTGTTGGATCGCCAAGCTAGCTCCAACATCGTTGATCCAAAATGGATCCCGAGGCTGTAGCAGAATCAGTCAGAACTGCACATACCACGTACAGTGGTAGTGTAGGTATTAAAATTAGTATTCCAAACTTAGCAACAACAAGGTGGATATGTCAACGGCCATAGTTCCATAACCCATTTCTCCATACCAACCAATGGTGTAGAATGAACTTGCACCATGGCTTGATTAAATGCTAAGTCTGTCACCTCATAAATATATGGATTATGCGTACGTAGATGGGATGTAGAGTTAAATCGCATTCAAAAATGTAGAATGATTTTGTTTACAAACGATGCGAATTAAATAACTTTGGGATATGTAATGCTTATATTTGTAACTGTAAAAAATAAAAATAAAAAACTGGGTATATGACATAGATCCTTTCCATCCATGGTGTTTTAGGAAATGCCCAAGGACCTGTTTCACTATGGAACTCATGAGAGTTTGTTCTAATCTTTGCTATATTAATTTTCTTCTTTGAGCTAGTTAAAATAGAGAGATACTTTTGATCTTCTAGGGTAGGGTTGATGACCTTCTTATAATAATTTAACTTTCTTTTAGCCGCTAAATCTTTTTCACACCACATTTTTTCTTTGAACTTAGAAGTAACAATATTTTTAATGTTATTAATGTTTTGCAATTCATCATTCTCGTTGATCTCCCAATAGTTTATCCAGGCCCTCCTATCTTTATACCACCCCTATTTGACCCTTAGGTGGTTTTGGCTGGAATTTAAAGCTAGCTTAGGAAGTCTATGATTTCCTATGTTATTGAGTTTGTGCTTGTACCACAAAAGCCTAATTATAGCTAGGCTCTCGATAGGGGCAAGACCTACTTCTATAAGGAGAATAGGATAAGGCATATTGCTTTTTATTTCCAAGTTATACGTTATAAAATGCTTCTGGATTTGCTCAATCTTTCTCTAGGATTCTCTAGAGATGAAGCAACCCCAAACCTCACATCCATATAGGATAACAGGAGTGACTAAAGTTTCAAAGAGGAACTTCTTTTTATCCCACATTACGAGGTTTGTCGTTTCACAATTATTTTCAAGACCAAAATAAGCTTTCACCCCCCATTAATCCTTTTCTCGATGCTATGGTTCCAATTGAGCTTGTGATGAATATCAATCCCTAGGTACTTCTAAGAATAAGAATACACTTCTTCCAAGTTACTATTGTCATACTTAAAATTAGCGTAAGTGTTCTTCTTGGATTTGATAATTGTAACTTTTGTTTTGTTAGTGTTAACAGTCATACCCATGGTAGAGAAAAAGTCCTTAAGAAGCCTAAGTTGCTTATCAAGGTCAAATGGGCACCTTGCGAGAAGAACAATATCTTCAGCATAGAGAAGAAGGATGATGACTATGCCTGCTAAGATCGTGCCAGCACATCTTACTTCCTCTAAATAACCTTTGAGCTTGTCGATGTAAATGCCAAATAGGGTAAGGGAGAGGGGGAAACCTTGTTTAACTCTGATATTACACTTAATATCTTTAAACCACCCCTCGTTGCTCTTTAGCTTGGCAATTACATTCTCGTATAAACTTATAGCGGCAGCTCTCAACTCGAAAGAAACCTTTAGCTCTTCTAATCTATTCCAAAGGTTGTTTCTAGGAACCGTATCGAAAGCCTTTCTAAAGTCCACAAAGCAATAAAAGAGATTGGATTTATCATTACGACATTCCTCCACAATGGTCCTAAGCATAACGAGGTGGTCTGTTGTTGAGTGATGCCTTCTGAAACCCGCTTGGCCTTTAGCCCGCTTACCTTCACTTTCAAGCCATATGCTCAACTTCCTTTCCAAAATACTACCATATAACTTGGGTAAGAGAGGGATGATCATAATTGTCCGATAATTAGAGGGGTTATTTGTATCCCCACTTTTAAAAATAGGGATAATGAAGCTCTCAGTCCATGGTTTAGGGAACCCTTGCTTGACTGCTCAATTGAAAAGTTTGTGGATGAGGGGGATGAGGACAGGACCTCCAATCTTGTACTATATATATATATATATATTATATATATATATATATATTGCTTACATAAATATAATTAAATTATAATTAATTTTGTAATATTTTGTATATTTTATTTAATATTATATATTATAACTCTTGCACTAGTATTATATTTAATTCCTGCAACTTCAACTTTATTTCTATTTATGTTTTCAACTCCCTAGTTTTCTTCACCATCTTCATTCTTTACTTTCAAATTTGACATCTAATATTTAATACAAAAATATATTAATAAACAAAACAATATTTTAATGAACAATGGCATTTAATATTTAATACAAAAATATATTAGTACCATAAAAATATTATAATGAACCATAACAAAATATTTCAACATCTATATTAGATAACATAATTTTATAT
>APFE031528436.1:117923-137150 GCA_000404065.3 Pinus taeda | reverse complement strand
TATCTCTATTTATACTTTCACCTGGTTGGTTCTCCTCACCATCTCATCTCATTAGTGGTTTCATTTCTTTACTCGTGGATTTTTTCTGTTCTTTTTGGGTTGATACCGATATTAATGGCTGCTTCGAAGCTGGTATTAATGTTAGGCACTTGCATTTTCGCCCTCTTCCTGCTATCTGCTGTAACAAGCATACGCGATGATCCAGGTGAAGAGTCGCAGGCAACGCCACCAGGTAAATTACCATTGAACCATTGGGGGCTCCTTTGTTGTATAATTTTAATGTTAGGGAAAAAAATCTTTATTGATATAAATAGATTCAAGGCTGGTTAAAAGATATATCAGAGTTGTTTTTTACAATAGGGTTTATGGGAACGATTTGTCTTTCATAATTATGTACTATTTTTAACATAATATTAAACATACAATTTTTTCTTGATAAAAATTGTTGTGGGTATGTTTAGCGGTCACGTTGCATGCGGATTACACCTGCCAATCGTATTGCGGCTGCCCTACGCTGGACTGTTGTGGCTATTACAGCCCTCCCAACATCTGCGCCCTATGTTGCGGCTAAGACTGACTATTACTATTTATGTTTTCAATAAAGCTAATAAGACGTCAAATAATGTTGCAGGGATTCAGTTATGACCTGCTTTGGCCATTTTGATGACAGATTTAGTAAATGTTTAAGTATGGTATATTTATAATTATTTTTTACTATTTTGATGGTTGGTTTATTAAATGTTTTAATATTTATTCGTATGTTTTCTAAAAATTTTGAATATTTTATTCATTTTTAATATGCTTGTAAGATTAAAATTAAAAAATAAGAGATATATAATTCATCATTTAGGGTTGGTATGTGTAGTGTTGGAGGTGTTGCATTTTCATAGGTGGTAGTGCATCACATATTATGTAACACTTATTACTTACATTCAATTAATAATAATTTTTTTTTTTTTAATGATGGTAAGGTTTATGGTGGACTTTACCTTATACCATATTTATTACCATGTATCTCATTTATGATTCATGTGAACAGACTTTGGGGTTGACACACATAATTAATTTGTTTATTAGAATTTAGGAGTACTGTACATATGCTATACAAGCAAGGTTAATGCCTCTGCATGTATTTGCCAAAGGGTTTTGTTCGCATGTGATAGCTAAAAGGATCCGCCTCCTCCAATTTGGGGTTGGCGATCCGACGACTTGGAGTAGCTTGGGTTTAGCCTCGCTTCTTCCAAGTTCAGCGATCACATGATTCATTTGGCGAGGTTAAGTTCTTGGTTTGTTGCTCTGCAGCTATTCTGGTCTTCCACTACCTTGCAAGGGTTTTGTGCCACTTCATCTGGTTCGATGGGGAGTTATAACGTGCCCACTTCACGAGGTACTCGTCGCACTCGATTTCTCACAGTTATTTTGTTTTGTGTTGCATGTTGATGTATTTTACTTCAGAATCTCGCTCAACTTGGGGTTCTGATTGCTTGCCCAACTGCACAGGGTTTCCATCGGCTTTCCCATCCTGTGGAGGGAAACCTGGACAGTTATCGACCTCGGAAAGGTGAGCCACAAGTTTGGTTTTAGTCTTATTTGTTATTGCCAGTATTTAAACTCTATTATCTAACTTTGAATTTGTTTGGGTACAGGCAGACTGCCATGCACTGGAATTACCCACTTACATGTATTCTCTGGCAGCTTTCTCTGTGTTTTAACCTTTATGCTTGATGGGGATCTTGTTTGGTTTTTCCCACTGCGATTTCTCAAACTAGTTTTGTACGTGGTGCAGGCATTACCCCATGCTAGCTTTGTGATTTTCATGATCGTGAAGATTTTATTCGCATACTCACAACTCATGGGTCCTCGTCAATATGAAATTTATGCTGGTTGTCCTCGGAACGTGCCTTGAGTTTTGGGCCCATAACCTAGAATTTTAATGAAGGGTGTCTGGAAATATTATTATGAACTTGCTACAACCCATCCTTTACGGCATAGTTTGAACATTTTTGCTGAAGTTAAGTTGCTTAGGTTTTTTGTTGGAGAATGTTAGAGTCAGACGTTTAGGCACAACTTTTACGGTTCTATGATGGCAAGACAAAAGACATATTTATTTCTTTTTGAAACTAAATGGCTTCTAAAGCCAAACTCAAACTATCGACTCGACTTTGTTTTGTGATTTGCATTCATTATTTAATAGTATGAACATGCTTCCATTATATTTGTTCCAATTATGGAATCTGAATCCTAAATGGTTCAAACCTTTCATTTATAAGAACTTGTACATGACGGTAGAACGTTTAATTTTCGTAATTGGAGAATGTTTGGATGCCGAAGTTTACTTCTTCCCTTTTGTTGATGTTTACTGAGGAAGGAAGATTTGAATGGGTTATCAAAATGTATTATTACCTATTATCGTGTTACTTTCTTCAAGAAATTGTCTGTTTGGAATAATTGAATATCACAACATTAATTATTTCTTGTCAATGAACGAGCATATGAGTACTAGCATTTATTATAATGAGCACTTGGTTAATAAATTATTCAAAGCATACAAATTACTAATTTTTCTTACTGTAATGTCTATGATATCTTCTGTCTACTTTTCTTCAAATTTATTTAGTACTATCTTTCTACTTGGAATGATATGCATATTCTACTTACTTTCTTTGATCCTCTAATTGGATTGTAGTCATTTCTATAGAATGTATGGATTACAAATAATCTTATAGAATATATAGAATACATTCATATCTATAGAATTTAACTCTATTTACAGGACTAATATTCCCTTTTCCGATTTACATCTCTTAAGTTTAGTTTTGGATCACTTATCTGTTCACATATTTGTAAGCATGTAACTTCTATTCCTGCTTGGAAGGTCTCACCACTTAGCCCTCGAAATTACGTCCACACTCTCCCCAAGCACTTCCTCATCCACACAGCCAATTGAGTCCACCACAGTCAAGTACCTTGGGCTTCAGGACTCATAGTCCAGCCTCAAGTCTTGTACCTTTTCGACTGTATTCGAGTCTTTCCCAATGGTTTATTTCACCCAACATAAGGATATCTAGGTAACATTTTCTATTGCCTTGAATCTCCCCCCACATCTTTGTCTCTCCTACTCCTCTTGAGGGAGCAGATGAGTAACTGTTTCTTTAATTTTACTGTTTATGGAGGTTAACAATTGTTTCTTTCAGTTCTTGTTAAAATACTTTAACTCCTAATTATTCATTAATCAGGTAACAAAATATATCCTGGCCTCTCAGTTAGTCATTTATCATTAAAAAAATTAAAAGCTAATACAGTAAAAATCTAAAGTAATAAGTAAAACTTAGTAACCATAGTAATTGTCTATGTCGTTTGGGGTTTGGGGTGTTACATCCGCCCCCATGTGAGGATTTATCATTCAAAAATAAATTGAAAAGCTAATACAGTAAAAATATGAAGTAATAAGTAAAACTTAGTAACCACAGTAATTGTCTATAACATTTGGGGTGTTACATCTCCCCCACCATGTGAGGAACACCATCCGTGGCGTTCTTTTTTATTTAAGAAAATAATGTCAGATAAGATTTTCGCATAAATTCCTCTTCTTCCCAAGTGGTCTCTTTCGAGCCAAAGTGCTTCTACTGCACTTTAACCTTGCGGATGGCTCACTTCAACAAGGTGGTTTCTCTCCGGTCGAGAATACAAAGAGGTTGTACCATAAACTCTCCTTCCAGTTCGACCTGCAAATATACAATTGTTGTCAAAAGTTTCCTAGAACGGTTAATTTAGAAGTCATGTATTCTAATAACTTATTACCTGTATATTTTCTCAGGATATAATATCCTGAGGGTTGTACACATATTTTTGAGCAAGGAAACATGGAAAACATTGTGTACCCAGATATGGCTTGCTAATGCAAGCTTGTATGCTACAGGTCCAATCCGTTCTAAGACTTGAAAAGGTCCACAATACTGGGGTGCTAACTTAGCACAACCCCTCCATTGTAAGGAGAGTTTTTGGGGCTTTATCCTTAGGTATACATGATCTCCCAACTGGAACTCTTTGTATGTTCTTTTCTCATCTCCATACATCTTCTATCTATTTTGGGCAGCTCTTAGATTCTGACGAACCTTCTTAATCGTCTCCTCCATTTCTGCTAACATGTCAAGGCCTAAGGCTAGTTTAGTGACTAGACTATTCCAATCTATGGGCACCCTGCACCTTCTTCCATACAACACCTCAAAGGGACTCATGCCCAGTGATTCATGATGCCCTTTATTATAAGAAAATTCCACTAGGTGGACGTAATCTTCCCACTTATGTGGTTATTGCATCAGAGACATTCGTAACATGTCCTCCAGAACTTGATTCACTCATTTTGTTTGACCATCCCTCTGAGGATGGTAGGCGGCACTAAACTGAATCTGGGTACCCAACTTGGAGAAGAGTTTTTTCCAAAATGTGGATGTAAATTTTACATCCCTATCAGAAATTACCACTTTGGGTATTCCAAGTAGATGGAAAATCGCCTTCATAGATATGTCTGCAATTCCACAGTTTTGTAAGTGGACTTCACAGGTATAAATGAGACGTTTTGCTTAGCTTATCGACCACCACCATAATTGAGTCATGCTACTTCTTAGTGTGAGGTAAACTAATGATGAATTCTAAAGAAATTGTCTCCCGTTTCCACTCCAGAATGTGAAAAGGTTGCAGTAGCCCAGCATGATGCTGATGCTCTGCCTTCACCAACTGACACTCCAAACATTTGGATAGGTACTCGATGACATCTTTCCTTAATCCTGGCCAAAAATAACCTTTCTTGATGGCAAAAAATAGTTTTTGGTATCCTGGGTGGGCAGCATACGATTTCTTATGAAATTCATCCAATATCAATTGTTTAATGGAATTTTGATTAGGAACATATACTCGGTTTTTAAATATGAGTATACCTTATCTGAATTTATTTCATAATTTGATGTTTCCCCCTTCAATTGAGCTTCTCTTGCTTGCTTCCAAAGGAAAACATACTCTGGGTCCTTAAGGGAAGCTTCCTTAATTATTTCAGGAATATTTGATCGCACCTCGCTGAATTGAATTTCATAAATACAATGTAATTTTATGCTTAATGTGTCAGCCACTCAATTTTATTTTCCTTTAAGATGTTTCATTTTTAAATTGAATTCACCCAAAAATGTTGTTCATCTGGTCTGTCGAGCATTTAAACTAAATTCGTTAGAGAAATTTATAAGCCTTTTGTGATTATTTCTTCCCCAATAGGTAGTGTCTCCACATTTTAAGTGCATGCACTACACCTGTCAACTCAAGATCATAAGTGGAATATTGCTGCTCATATTCTTTTAATTTATGTGATTCATAGGCAATAATTTTTCCTTCCTGTGTCAGCACTCCACCAACACCTTCTTTACTTACATCCGTGCAAACTACGAAAGATTGTTCCGTATATGCTACCTTTAGCACGCATGCAGTGGTAAGTAGATGTTTTAATCTTTCAAAGCTTTTTTGACATTCAGTCGTCCATCAGAAGGTACGTCCTTTCTTCTGTAATGAGGTCATTGGAAAAGCAATTTTCGAAAATCCCTCAATGAACCGATGGTAGTAACCGACCAAGCCCAAGAATAATCTAATATAAGCAAAATTCCTTGGGGTGGTCCATTCCATGATAGTTTTAATCTTCTCTGGATCCACTGTTATTCCCTCTGCTGATATAACATGATGCAAATATTGTATCTGACTTTTGAAAAAGTCACACTTACTATATTTAGCGTATAGCTGATTTTCTCACAGATTTTTCAACACTATCCTTAGATGCTTTTCATTCTCGTCTTAATTCTTGGAATAAATTAAAATGTCATCAATAAAAATCAGTACAAATTTATCTAAATATGGCTTTAAAATGTCTTGCATCAGACTCATAAAAGTAGTTGGGGCGTTTATGAGGCCAAATGGCAACACCACGAACTTGTAACTACCATAACGAGTTCGAAAGGTAGTTTTACAAATTTCTTCTTCCTTTATCCTTATCTATTGGTAGTCGAACCTTAGAACAATTTTTTAGAATACTCTAGCTCCTTTCACCTGATCAAATAAATCGTCAATACATGGAAAAGGATATTTATTTTTGATAGTCAGTTTATTCAACTGATGATAATTGATGCATAATCTCAAAGTTCTGTCTTTATTCTATACGAACAATATGGGGGCTCCCCAAGGAAACACGCTGGGGCGGATATAACCTTTATCTAGAAGTTCCTGAAGCTGCATTTCGAGTTCTGATAACTCAGGTATACTGATGTGATAAGGGGCTTTGGATACAGGGGTTGCACCGGGAACAAATTCAATGGTGAAATTGATATCACGCTTAGGTGGTAATCCAGGAATTGATTCAGGGAATACATCAACAAATTCCTGAATAACAAAGAAATCTTCCAAGGAAGTCATTTTACTTTTGGAGTTCATGTATCCTACCTGAACCACATAAATCTGACAGCCTTTCCTAATACATTTTCCTAGCTGACTAGTAGTAATAGGACGCAACTTAATATTCTTTCTGATTCCTTGGAATTCCTTTCTTTGCCCTGCCTCAGTGATATAACTTACAGTTTTCTCCTTACAATCAACTAGGGGCCAACGTCCTTCCAACCAATCCATCCCTATTAGAATGTTGTATGAACCTAAACAGAGTATATCAAGGTCCACATAGTTTGGTTGTCCTAAAATTGTGATAGGACAATGTTTTTTCTTTTCAGTTACCCTTCTTTTTGTCCAAGTGGCTAATTTCACTAACCAAGGTTTTTGAAACTTACTGCTCGGTAGTTGACAACTCTCTGCAACCTTAGGACTAACAAAGCTTAAACTAGCACCGGGATCAAACAAAATAGAGACATGTTGATTAGCAATCATACCTTCACACTCAATCATGGTGGGTTGGTATTCCGCTTAATGGTCATCCAGAGCAGCATTAATTCTAGGCATACCCCTGGCCACCTTCCCAATAGTGGAAGCTTCTTGCATATTTGAGAGTTGTTCCATCCTTGATTTATGCAGACAAGTTTTTGTAGAAATGGGGTTCTCCACATCCCCAACATTACAGAGGTTGTTTGGGTTGCTGATCATTAATAGATTTATTAACCCCTTTCGGCTGTCTATTTTCAGAGTAGGTGACTTTGGAATGGTTCCTTGCTGGAAATTTACTGAAGGGACTTTGTTGTATATTCCTGCCATTCACAATATTTGTCTATATGTTTGGGGTTAGGTTCCTCCCCCTCCTACTCAGTCCTCCTTTAGGTCCCTCAATTTTTTGTTTCATTTGCTGGTAGCAGATGCCGGCTTTTCGCACCGCATCATCCATGGTTCTTGGGTAATCAAACTCAAGTTTTTGTCTCATAAAATTGGGTAGGCTACTAATGAAATTTTGAATCTTGGCCTTTTCTTCTTGCATATATGGTACATATCACAGTAAGGAGGTGACTCCTTTCACATATTTTGATGGTTGGTTTATTAAATGTTTTAATATTTATTCGTATGTTTTCTAAATAATTTTGAATATTTTATTCATTTTTAATATGTTTTTAAGATTAAAATTAAACAATGTTATAAATTAAGAGATATATAATTCATAATTTAGGGCTGGTATGTGCAATGTTGGAGGTGTTGCATTTTCATAGGTGGTAGTGCATCACATGTTGTGTAACACTTATCACTTACATTCAATTAATAATAATAAAAAAAATTATGATGGTAAGGTTTACGGTGGACTTTACCTTATACCATATTTATTACCGTGTATCTCATTTTTCAAGGTTTCCCACATCCAGACTCCATGCATATCCGTCTACGATTCATGTTAGTCCACCATTTATGATTCATGTGAACAGACTTTGGGGTTGACACACATAATTAATTTGTTTATTTAGAATTTAGGAGTACTGTACATATGCGGTACAAGCAAGGTTAATGCCTCTGCATGTATTCGCCAAAGGGCTTTGCTCGCATGTGAGAGCTAAAAGGATCTGCCTCCTCCGATTTGGGGTTGGCGATCCGACAACTTGGACCAGCTAGGGTTTAACCTCGCTTCTTCCAAGTTCAGCGATCACATGATTCATTTGGCGAGGTTGAGTTCTTGGTTTGTTGCTCTGCAACTATTCTGGTCTTCCACTACCTTGCGAGGGTTTTGTGCCACTTCATCTTGTTCGATGGGGAGTTATAACGTGCCCACGTCACGAGGTACTCGTCGCACTCGATTTCTCACAGTGATTTTGTTTTGTGCTGCATGTTCATGTATTTTACTTCAGAATCTCTCTCAACTTGGGGTTCTGATTGCTTGCCCAACTGCACAGGGTTTACGTCGGCTTTCCCATCCTGTGGAGGGAAACCTGGACAGTTATCGACCTCGGAAAGGTGAGCCACAAGTTTGATTTTAGTCTTATTTGTTATTGCTAGTATTTAAACTCTATTATCTAACTTTGAATTTGTTTGGGTACAGGCAGACTGCCATGCACTAGAATTACCCACTTACATGTATTCTCTGGTAGCTTTCTCTGTGTTTTAACTTTTATGCTTGATGGGGATCTTGTTTGGTTTTTCCCACTGCGATTTCTCAAACTGGTTTTGTACGTGGTGCAGGTATTACCTCATGCTAACTTTGTGATTTTCATGATCGTGAAGACTTTATTCACATACTCACAACTCATGGGTCCTCGTCAATATGAAATTTATGATGGTTGTCCTCGAAACATGCCTTGATTTTTGGACCCATAACCTAGAATTTTAATGAAAGGTTTCTAGAAATCTTATTATGAACTTGCTACAACCCATCCTTTACAGCATAGTTTGAACATTTTTGCTGGGGTTAAGTTGCTTAGGTTTTTTGTTGGAAAATGTTAGATTCAGACGTTTAGGCACAACTTTTACGGTTCTATGGCAAGACAATAGACGTATTTATTTCTTTTTGAAACTAAATGGCTTCTAAAGCCAAAATCGAACTATCGACTCGACTATGTTTTGTGATTTTCATTCATTATTTAATAGTATGAACATGCTTCCATTATATTTGTTCCAATTATGGAATCTGAATCCTAAATGGTTCAAACTTTTCATTTATAAGAACTTGTACATGACGGTAGAACGTTTAATTTTCGTAATTGGAGAATGTTTGGATGCCGAAGTTTACTTCTTCCCTTTTGTTGATGTTTACTGAGGAAGATTTGAATGGGTTATCATAATGTATTATTACCTATTACAGTGTTACTTTCTTCAAGAAATTGTCTGTTTAGAATAATTGAATATCACAACATTAATTATTTCTTGTCAATGAACGAGCATATGAGTACTAGCATTTATTATAATGAGCACTTGGTTAATAAATTATTCAAAGCATACAAACTACTAATTTTTCTTACTGCAATGTCTATGATATCTTCTGTCTACTTTTCTTCAAATTTATCTAGTACTATCTTTCTACTTGGAATGATATGCATATTCTACTTACTTTCTTTGATCCTCTAATTGGATTGTAGTCATTTCTATAGAATGTATGGATTACAAATAATCTTATAGAATATATAGAATACATTCATATCTATAGAATTTAACTCTATTACAAGACTAATATTCCCTCTTCCGATTTACATCTCTTAAGTTTAGTTTTGGATCACTTATCTGTTCACAGATTTGTAAGCATGTAACTTCTATTCCTGCTTGGAAGGTCTCACCACTTAGTCCTCAAAATTACGTCCACACTCTCCCCTGAGCACTTCCTCATCCACACAGCCAATTGAGTCCACCACAGTCAAGTACCTTGGGCTTCAGGACTCACAATCCAGCCTCAAGTCTTGTACCTTTCCGACTGTATTCAAGTCTTTCCCAATGGTTTATTTCACCCAACATAAGGATATCTAGGTAACATTTTCTGTTGCCTTGAATCTCCCCCCACATCTTTGTCTCTCCTACTCCTCTTGAGGGAGCAGATGAGTAACTGTTTCTTTAATTTTACTGTTTATGGAGGTTAACAATTGTTTCTTTCAGTTCTTGTTAAAATACTTTAACTCCTAATCATTCATTAATCAGGTAACAAAATATATCTTGGCCTCTCAGTCAGTCATTTATCATTAAAAAATAAATTTAAGAGCTAATACAGTAAAAATCTAAAGTAATAAGTAAAACTTAGTAACCACAGTAATTGTCTATGTCGTTTGGGGTGTTACATCCCCCCCATGTGAGGATTTATCTTTCAAAAATAAATTGAAAAGCTAATACAGTAAAAATCTGAAGTAATAAGTAAAACTTAGTAACCACAGTAATTGTCTATGCCATTTGGGGTGTTACATCTCCCCCCCCATGTGAGGAACACCATCCCTGGTGTTCTTTTTTATTTAAGAAAATAATGTCAGATAAGATTTTCACATAAATTCCTCTTCTTCCCAAGTGGTCTCTTTCGAGCCAAAGTGCTTCCACTGCACTTTAACCTTGGTGATGGCTCACTTCAACAAGGTGAATTCTCTCCAGTCGAGAATACAAAGAGGTTGTACCATAAACTCTCCTTCCAGTTCGACCTACACATGTACAATTGTCGTCAAAACTTTCCTAGAACGGTTAATTTAAAAGTCATGTATTCTAATAACTTATTACCTGTATATTTTCTCCGTTAATTATATCCTAAGGGTTGTACACATATTTTTGAGCAAGGAAACATGGAAAACATTGTGTACCCAGATATGGCTTGCTAATGCAAGCTTGTATGCTACAGGTCCAATCCGTTCTAAGACTTGAAAAGGTCCACAATACTGGGGTGCTAACTTAGCACAACCCCTCCATTGTAAGGAGAGTTTTCGGGGCTTTACCCTTAGGTATACATGATCCCCCAACTGGAACTCTTTGTATGTTCTTTTTTCATCTGCATACATCTTCTATCTATTTTGGGCAGCTCTTAGATTCTGACGAACCTTCTTAACCGTCTCCTCCATTTCTGTTAGCATGTCAAGGCCTAAGGCTAGTTTAGTGACTAGACTATTCCAATCTATGGGCACCCTGCACCCTCTTCCATACAACACCTCAAAGGGACTCATGCCCAGTGATTCATGATGCCCTTTATTATAAGAAAATTCCACTAGGTGGACGTAATCTTCCCACTTCTGTGGTTGTTGCATCATAGACATTCGTAACATGTCCTCCAGGACTTGATTCACTCGTTTTGTTTGACCATCCATCTGGGGATGGTAGGCGGTACTAAACTGAATCTGGGTACCCAACTCGGAAAAGAGATTTTTCCAAAATGTGGATGTAAATTTTACATCCCTATTAGAAATTACCACTTTGGGTATTCCATGTAGATGGAAATCTCCTTCATAGATATGTCTACAATTCCACAGTTTTGTAAGCGGAATTCACAGGTATAAATGAGTTGTTTTTCTTAGCTTATCGACCACCACCATAATTGAGTCATGCTACTTCTTAGTGTGAGGTAAACTAATGATTGTTGATCACTTTAATTTCTTATTAATTAAACACGAGTGCCACATAAATTGTCAACCTGGGAAAGTCCGATTATTTCAAAGGCAACTACGTACTATATGTACTCAATTTTAATAGCACTAAAAGCTGTAGTATAAATAAATCACACCTTGTTAAATCTTTACTCTATGTTACAACAACTATACTCTATTGCAGATAGCTAACAAGAGATGAATAATTGATCCGAAAGAATAAATCTACAAAATAAAACAATGGCTATTCTGTAACAAAGGATCAGGACCCTATCCCCAGAGTGGGAACCTTCAACACCTGCTTCTGTTTATCCAGTTCACCAATTCACTCTGTAAACCTAATCACTGGTGAGACACTCATGAAATAGCATCAATCTATTAAGAGAGAAACAGAGTTCCAGCAAAAGTAAAATAACATCTAGAAACAGTACTTGTTAACAAGGTATGAACATAAATCACACTTAACGCATGAAAAAAAGATAATGGGTGAATCTTGGGATGAAGGTGGGCCCTGTCCTTCTCACAAGATTCCCCGGGAAACAAGAACTAAGATGAGATACTTAGAAAAAAACTCTATTCATTCATCAATATACCATATTACAGAAAAGATTCAGTCTCATTCCTTCAATTACAACCTTGTGTTATAGCTTGTTCCCCCCCCCCCTTCTAATGTAGATGTCTCCTCTTTATAGAGGAGACATCTACTACAAAAGATTTACATTATAGATTCTAGTTCAACCCATTATACAAAAATAGGGAAATCAGTTTCCCATCAACAGAATGTTGTTACAGTAATTTAGATTATGAACGTTACAACCAATGTAACAGCTTCCTCAGTGATTGATTAGGTTCCTCTGTTGTTGTCAAATCTGGTACGCAAATCTCAACTGTTCAGCTTCGAGATTTGCGTGTTGTTCCTGCTGTTTTAGCAACTGCAAAAGATAGTCCTGCCAGCTTTAGGCAGTTTCAGCAATGTGGTCTGCACACCATTCTTTAATTGTTCAGCAACTTAGTCAACTTCAAAGATCAATTATGAAGATAGTATGATTATATGTTAAATAATTAAACATATAGCGATAAGAAGAGTCACTGCATACCTTTAGAATGATTGAGTCAAAACACTAGCAAGGACTTTCAAATATGGGTTGAAAAGGGTGATATTATAACAAAATATAAGGTCAAAGAGAGACAATATGGGGTCCTAACATCCCCCCCAATTGAAAGGATTGCATGTCCCCATGCAACTTCTACTCTGAATCTGAGTCAGAATATTGGGATGAACAATACAAATTGCTTATGCAGTAAGTATAGAAAGTGTTGTCAACCATGTCTCTGAACTCTTGGACACTCTGAACTTTTTGTGATGCTGCAAGCTCCTCCTTTTTGGTCAACGTGAACTGAGCCTTGTATTGTTGTCCTGGCATCCATAAAAGAGGGAAGTGAAAGTGATAACCCAACCATTTCTCAACACATTGTCGAATACATTTAGCATAATTAGGTATTTGTGAGATTGCTGCCTGAAGATTGAGAGGGTTAAAGGGGTGGTACTCCTTTCTCTCCTTAGGACAGTGTTCCCAAAATAGATTATTTGCTTTTATGGCCAAAGTTCCCTTAGTCTTGACATAGTGTTGGAAGTCCTCCAAGACTGCTGCCTGTAGTTTTCTGATATGGTCAGTCATTCTTGGCTCTCGTAGAATTCGTTGATGTTCAACGATAAAAATACCGGCATTTTGTGGCTCAGCTCAGATCCAGAGAAGATAGTTCTCCTCATTGTGTGTTGCTGACATAAAAGCATTTTGCCAAGTAAGCTGATTAGCCAAGAAAGAAACGAAGGCTCTAATTTGAATATCACCAACGAGAGGAACTAAATTAAGCTTCCTATATTCAAGCATGGCCTCATTGTGAAGATAGAGTTCACATAATAAGTTATGCTCACTATTTGACGCTTTTACAAAAGTCTCAATAAACTACTGAGGTGTAGACACCTGGTGGGGTCGTCCATCTCTGATCGCTTTCACTTGGAGGAACGCTAAGCATTCTCTCAGAAACACAGAATAATTAAAAGATGGTTTTCTAGTGGCAAGTAATCTTTGAACCAGGTCAAAGATAAGAGACAGACTAGTTTTTAGCTTCTTGTTTTCCTTGTGTTGTGCACGAGACTGTTCAAGGACTTCCCAATTTCTATATGCATGATTGAGCCATAGTGACTTATGTTGCTGAAATGCCTTTCCTTGTGAGAGATCATATTCTGTCTTCCATGTGTCCCTCAGTTCTTGAAACTGGAGGTCTGAGTGTAAACAGTGCTTACACATTGAAGTTCAGTCTGGGTACAGGCAGTCTTAAAAGACTTTGATGTTGGTTTCTAATCTGTAACAACTAGGGTAGGCCAGGGTGGTTTTATTTCTTCCTCAAAGGTCTTTGAAGGCCTTGCTAGTTCTTGTGTAACAGCAGGGTGCTCCTTTTTAACTATAACAGGAGAAGATACAAGACTGGAGCCAGGCAACGGAACTTCGATTATCTTATAATCGGCTCGAGAATAGAGATCACCACATTCACTGCACATGTATTCATTGTGTCGATCCTTTTCTGTACTATTTTCAGCTGTAGATGCTACCTGAGCTAACATGTACAAATTTAGTTCCTTTTCATAAGCTTCCCTTGCCATTGTTAACTCATGGTTATAAGCCTCAATCTCAGATTTCAAAAACTCGTTTTCTTCCTGAAGGAAGGTTAAAGTAACCGGGCCTTCTGTAGTAGTTGCAGGTTCCAGTGGATGGGAGGATCATTTTTCGGTGGCAGCTCCATCATTTGCATTCTCAACAGGTGGTTCTTGTGTATCACCTGTTAAGTCAGTAGTTGGTTCTTGTGTAAGAACCACATCTAGGTCGTCTACCTTTTGTTTGTCAACAGGTGGTTCTTGTGTAACACATATTAACTAAGTGGATGGTTCTTGTGGAGCAGCCACATGTTGTACATCGTCTTGGGTGTCTATTTTTTATAAATCAGTAGCTGTGTCCTTTGAAAAGAATGATGTCACAAAATCCTGAACACTTTGCATTTCGGTACCCGAGAGTGAGGAAGGTAAGGGTTCAGGGCTTGGCGGAGTACGGGGTTTTAGGATGATAGGTGGGGAATTTGGGGTGATGGCCTCAGTCGCTGCAGATGTCCTTATTCGTCACCAAGGTAAGGAGGTAGGAAAAACAATAGTTTTTCTCTTACGAGCATTTTTCCTCAGGGTAGGGGGATTATCAGTAATAGCAGCTTCCTTAATTGAAGCCCTCGTTCTTCTCTTTAGTGTGGCTACAGCTTTCTCTTGTCTTTTCCTTTTGAGCTTAACAATGGGGGTATTATCATCGGAATTATTAGTGGGAATATGGACAATGGGAGTGGATGATTCAGTTTCATTAAGGGGTGGGGTCTGTTGCGGGTTTTCAGTGCTCAATTAGGGTGTTTCAGTTGCTGGTTGCTGAATTTCAGCAGCTTGCTGGGGATTTTCTACTGCCACTTGAAGGATTTCAGCAGCTTGCTGGGGAGGGTTGTTAAGGGGAGGGGGATTGTGTAGGGAAAAACCCCTATGAATTAGGGGCTGAACCAAGTGATGGTGCATGAGGGAGAGGAGTGGGTGCCTTGCATTCACAAAATAATGTGACATATTCTTTAGACAACCAAGCAGATAGTATGGCATATTTATTAAACAACCATTTCTTAAATGATTCAATAACACAAATTTGTGCTGGTACACTACCTAATAACATCCCTCACAGGTGAAGTAGTGCTTAACGAACTCTGCAACCTTCGACCATGGCAGTGGTAGTGAACAAAGTGCAACACCCCTGCCTTTAGGTTCGACGCGCTCCCCTGGTAGAAGAAAATCTTGTTGTGCGTTCAGAATGAGGTGTTTCCGACTAAACCAACGAGTACCATTGGTTCGTAACCATGAAACCTGTGCTATATCCTCCTTCGTTACTGGAATTGACATTCCCTGAATAGTAGAGTATCCTTCTTTCAAATTGCATGTGAATTCCAGAACTTGCTGAGAATCAAAATCCGGAAGCCTTCGGAAATAGTCCACCCATCCTGCTTGTAGAAAGATTTGGTATGCTTCCTGGTAAAGTTCCAATAGAGCTGTTGAGCTAGGTTCATGTCTAACAATGTTTCCTCCCATAGTTGCTGGTTCAGTTAAATGCAGAGTACAAAGCCGAGTTGCCGCAGTAGAAACAGAGTAAGATGTTGCAAATGAAGTTATGACACAATAAGACACAGACGGGGTGACGAGAAACTACCATGAAAGAATAAGAAATGACGGTAGTCGGCATATCATGTAATGATTGCAATATTTTGGTATTCCCCCCCCCCAACTGCGGCTAGAATGATAGGTTTGAATGTATGATGATTTTGGCAATCATATCAATATCTTCTCATTAACTACAGTTTAATATTTACACATAACACGCATACCTTCACATTTTACCTTTGGTTGTTGCACGGAAAATATAATCTCATCATTAATAGATCACCAATGGTCATGAGAAAGGGTTTATAAAGTATGAGGGTCTTTATACAAAAGGTTTTCTATATTCATGAGAAGTAATAGTGAAGGAACACAATTATCAGGATGAATGGTTGATTCCTTTAATGAAGAGTGATATGTATCCATCATTTTTGAGAGAAAGTAATGGTTCATTCTCGGGAAAAATGGGAAAATTGATGCTTCTTAGGAAAGATGGAGAATATTGGTGTTTCAGCAATGGGAATAAAAATAAAAAAATGGTGTTTTAGCGACGGGAAAATGGTATTTCAGCAACGGGAAATGGTGTTTCAGCAACGGGAAAAATGGGAAAATGTTGTTGAAGGGTAGTGAGAGGGAGTGGATTATGATTTGAAGTGAAATGGAAATGTTTCCCAAGCCGAAGCTTAATCCTTCCTGTATTGAAATTGTTCTTCTCAGCCAGCCTTCGAATCTAAGATCTGCAAAATAGTTAATTGTAACATGGCAACCCTTGACAGGGATTATTAGTTAAGAAATCTAATCTAAAGAAATAAATATATAAATAGAGAAACTAAGTGTAATGAAGGATAGCAGACTCCCCCAAAAAGACATAATGTATATATGTCATGCAAGTGCCTTTGAAATCCTCTTTAGAAATAGGTTGTTGATACAAACGGAGCCGATACCCATTCACTAATAATGGTGTTCTAGAATCATCAATTGTTAGGAGTCTGACTGTTCCATTTGGGAAAGCAGTATCTACTTCATAAGGTCCTAGCCACCTTGTTCTTAATTTGCCTTGAAAATTTTCAAAATGGGAGTTATACAATAGAGACCAATTACCTTTTTGGAACTGCTTATGCTTAATGGTTTTATCATGCCACCTGGTTCTTTGTTGTTGTATCATAGTTGTTTGATGGATGGCATCCAACCTCTTTTCATCCAATTCCTGAAGCTGCTGCAACCTAGTTGTCTATGCATCAGTCAAGTCAAGGTTAACAGCTAAAGCAGTCCTTAAGGTTTTAATTTCAAATTCCACTGGAAAAAAACACTTTTACCATAAACTAATTCATAAGGTGAAAAACCTGTAGTGTTCCTCCAAGTAGTTCTGTAAGCCCATAATGCTTCAGGAAACCTTTGAAACCAATCCTTTCTATTCTCCTTTACCGTTTTTGTTAAAATGGCTTCTATGACTTTATTCGTACTTTCCACCTGCCCATTGGCCTGGGGGTGATAAGGCATAGTCATTTTATGCTTAATGTGATATTTCTGAAGTGTATCTTTAAAGCCATGAGAGTTGAAGGGAGGTCCTCCATTTGTGACTAGTTCTCTAGGCAATCCAAACCTAACAAAGATTTCTTCAAATAGAAAGGTTAAAATAGATTCTTAATTAGCTCTAAGGAGTGCCTTAGCTTCCACATTTAGTCATATAATCTGTGCAAACCAGTATATAAACTCTTTGATTGGATGGAGGGTTGATGGGACCTATGAAATCTAGAGCCCATCTTTCAAAGGGTTCAAGTATTACCTGGGGGTTCAGTGGCATTTCATCCCTGTGATTAGGCTGGCCCATTCTCTGACAGCTATCACAGGCCCTAACATACTTCTTTGCATCCTTGAAAAGTGAGGGCAAATAATAACCCATTCTAAGAACCTTATGTGTTGTTCTTTTATCAGCAAAATGCCCTCCACAAGGGCCATCATGGCAAGCCTTCAATATATCATAAACTTCATCTTCTCTAATGCATCTCCGAATTTCCTAATCAAGTCCTGTGTGAAAAAGACACCCACTTATCCAACTGTACCGAGCACTTTGTTGAATGATCTTTCTTTTCTCTTTGTGTGACAGGGGTGATGGTAGCTTCCCTGCAACTAAATAATTGGCAATGTCTGCATACCAAGGTGAGTGAGCAGATACTGCAAATAAATATTCATCAGGAAAGGAATCATCTATTGGAGTGTTCTCATCAGTTTTTATCCGAGAAAGGAAATCAGCAACTACATTTTCTTTACCTGGTCGATCTACAATTGTAATATCAAATTCTTGTAATAATAATAGCCATCTGGTAACTCGAGCATTTGTGACCGATTTTTTCATTAAATACTTAATGGCCGAGTGATCAGTATGAACAAAAGTAGTGTAACCGGTAATATACTGTTGAAACTTGTTAATAGCATAAATGACTGTTAAAAATTTCTTTTCAGTAACTGTGTAATTAAGTTCAGCAGGGGTCATATTTTTACTAATAAAATAGATAGCATAAGGAAGATTGTTCTCTTCTTGGCCCAAGACAGCTCCAATTGCAGTATCTGAAGCATAAGAGGATATATGAAAGGGCTGTCATGCGGAAAGAGTTATGTTTACAGACAAACCTAACCTCCCTAGGAATCTAAGACTCTCTAGTGACAAACAAACCAAACAAGAGAAATCCTTCTCTAAACACACGCTATTCTATGAGAGATCAAGTGTTTTCCGATCTTACCTTAGGTCCAATGCTTGTTGTAGCAGTCCAGCCTTGCTGATCCAGATGAGCTCCTCCTTCACTTTAAGACCTGCATACACTAACAAAGAAAATGATTACATAACACCTGAATATTCATCATAAAACGAAGCGTATTCATCACATAGACCAAGGAGTACATGAAATAATTCATTTAACAACAAATCATTGAGAAGAATGGACTTATTTGTATTAAGTAAACAAAAAAGGAACCATTACAACCTGAGCTTTGGTGTTGTGCAAGCTCCTCCCAGGGTCCAACAAGAGATTTCCTCTACTTTGACAAGCTCACCCACTCCCAATATGGCAACAAGGAAGGATAGTGATCTCTCCTCACAAGTCAACAATGGAAGTCCTAATTCCAGCAGCATTTACCCTTCAGAATGTTCAGCTTTCAACCTCCCCTCCTCTGGCCCAATGCCTGTATTTATAGTATTCTAGAGGAGGTTATTCAGTTCCAACATCAATGGGATACTCCCTCTTTTGGATGGGGTAGCTCCTCTCTTGATGGGATAAGCTCCTCTATCATAGGGATGCATGAACCATCTGGAGGCGCTCAATACACGTCAAAAACTCTTCTAGAAGGCTCTAGAAGTGACCACAAGTAACTTTTTAAAGATGAAACTCGCGCCTTTTGACCTTTACAGGGGTACGCACCCAACCTTTAGCTTACAGAGCGTACAAGTACGCAGGTACAGTGTATTTGGAGTGCGTACACGTAGGCAAGGTAGAGAGAACCTGCGTACCC
>APFE031528436.1:88576-104891 GCA_000404065.3 Pinus taeda | reverse complement strand
TGACAAGGAGGACAATATGACTATTGATGGAGCCATATTAACTGCAGATAGCCATGGTGACAAATTTTAGTGTAACAAGGGCAATGCCCAATCAGGTCCCCTTAAAATAGGAGCTGTAGACAACTGATGCTTAAGTTCATTAAAGGCTTTTTGACAACCATCAGTCCACTTGAATTCAACATTTTTCATAAGTAACGCAAACAAAGGAGAAGCTGTTTTAGAAAAATTCTTGATAAATCTTCTATAATATCCAGCATGTCCTAAAAAACTTCTTACATCAGTTTGTGTTTTAGGGATAGGAAGAGTCTTAATTTCCTGCACCTTAGTTGGATCAACTTGAATTCCTAGGAATGAGATGAAGTGTCCCAATACAATTCCTTGATTCATCATCATATGGCATTTTTCAGTACTTAAGGCAAGATGGGCTTTTATACATCGTTTAAGTACTTTCTCAAGGTTTTGTAATGCATCTTCAAAAGTCACACCATAAGGAGTAAAGTCATCCATAAATATTTCTAAAGAGTCATTAAGCATATCAGAGAAAATTCCTATCACTGCTCTTTGAAATGTTGCTCGAGCATTACATAGCCCAAATGGAAGAACTATATAGGCAAAAGTTCCCCATGGACTAGTAAAAGTGGTCTTTTCTTGGTCTTGGGGTGCAATCTTGGTCTAGTTATATCCGCTAAAACCATCTAAAAAGGAAAATAATCTCTTTCCTGACAAACTGTCTAACACCTGGTCAATAAATGGTAAGGGGAAATGATCTTTCTGAGTGGCTTTATTTAGAGCTCTATAATCCACACACACTCTCCATTTCCCATTTTTCTTAGGTACAATCACTAATGGAGAAACCCATTCACTATCAGATATAGGGTATATAAATCCTGCATTAAGCAATTTTTGATGTTCTTCTTTAACAATTTCCCTTAAATTGGGATTCATTCGTCGCTGGGGTTGACAGACTAGGTGAGATCCCTCTTTGATATAAATACGATGAGTACATAATTCAAGAGAGATTCCCTTCATATCTTTGTAGTCCCATGTGGATGCTTCCTTATTCTCATGAAGTAACTTCATTAACTGTTGTCTTTCAGCATCTGTTAGGTTAGGGTTTATATTCAATTTTTTACGAAAAAAGTTGTATAACTTGAGAATGAAAGATGGAAACTCGGTGACAGAGCATATTAATGCATTTAATACTATGGTAAGTTAGTTATTATCTATTGATATTAAAATTTCAGATGAAGATGAGTGCATCAGTTTGTTGTGTTCTCTACCAGATTCATGGTATAGTCTGGTTATTACAATAGGTAGTAATGCAACTACCTTGCACTTTGATGAAGTAGCCTCATCCTTATTGACAGAGGAGATGAGATGGGAAAATATGGAGAGCTAGAATGGTGATGCCTTGTGTGTATGAGAACGGTCCCAGAACAAAATTAAAAATAAGTCATCAAGTGGGAGATCTGAATCTAAATGGATATCTAAATCTCCAAGAAAACCTATAAAGGTGTGTTGGAAATGCAGAAGGAAAGGTTGAGAAATACAAAGCTTGGTTGGTAGAAAAAGGTTATTCCCAAGTTTTGGGAATTGATTTTGGTGATATTTTTTCTCCTATTGCCAAGGTAGCTTCTATTAGATTACTTTTATCTATTATTGTTGCTTTTGATTTTGAGGTAGAACAGATGGATGTGAAGACATCATTTCTTCATGGAGATCTAGAAGAGGAGATATACATGAAGCAACCTGAAGGCTTTGCAGTGAAGGGTAAGAAAGAACTAGTATGAAAGTTGAAAAAGTCTTTGTATGGGTTAAAACAGCCACCAAGGACGTGGTATCAGAAATTTGATACATTTATATGGGGACTTGGCTTCACCAAAAGCAAAGTAGAGTATTGTATGTATTTTAAATTAATTGGTGACCATGTTATTTATCTGGTCTTGTATGTGGATGATATGTTGCTGGTTGGAAATGACAAAGAAATTACCAAGGATTTTTAAGACCCAATTGTCCTCCAAATTCGACATGAAAGATCTTGGTGCTGCAAACTATATTTTGGCCATGGAAATTAAAAGAGATTAGGCAAAGCAGAAGCTTTGGTTAAACCATAGGAAGTATGTCGAGACAATACTGCAGAGGTTTAATATGTAGGATAGTAAACTGGTGAAGGTTCCTATTCCTGTAGGTGTAAAGTTATATGTTGAATAGTGTCCCAAGACACAAGAAGAAGAAGAGAACATGTCCTGTGTTCCATATGCAACTGCAGTCGGTAACCTGATGTATGCGATGGTATGTACTAGACCAAACATTGCACATGTAGTAGGAGTATTGAGCAAGTTTATGTCAAAACCAGGGAAGGATCATTGGACAACAGTGAAGTGAGTTTTCAGGTATTTGTGTGGCAGTAGTGATTATGGTTGGTTCTACCAAGGAAGACCGAGATTGGACAAAGTTTTGGAAATCCATGGCTTTGTTGATGCAGACTGGGTTGGAGATCTAGATCAAAGAAGATCTACAAGTGGGTATGTGTTTAACATATTTGGAGGTGCAGTCAGTTGGATGAGTAAGAAACAATCTGTAGTGGCACTATCAACTACAAAGGCGGAATACATGGTAGCCACTCATGCAAGCAAGGAAGAAGTTTGGTTGCAGAGATTGTGTTCAAGTATGGCATTAGTACAGGGAACTATAAGGATATATTGTGATAGCCAAAGTGCAATTTTATTGGCAAAGAACCCTGCTTATCATTCAAAGACAAAGAAAATTGATGTTCAATATCACTTTGTGAGGGATATGATAGAAGACAAAAAGGTGTTGCTGGTAAAGGTGGACACTTTGAAGAATACTGTAGATGCATTGAAAAAATCTATGAGCTCTGAGAAGTTCTCTCGGTGTAGAGAAACAATGGGCGTTGTAGGGCTAGATAAATGACCAAGCTGTCTTGTGGCCCCTGTGGAAAGAAAATAACACAACCCATCAAATTTTTATATGTTAATGTAAAAGGAAAAGAATGTATTATTTTTTATTTATGGATATATTCTACATACACAACAAATTGAGAGTAAATTAAGAAGAGAAGAAGTAGACATAATATGTAGAATTTAATTAGGGTTTAGGGGTTAGGGGTTTAACATTTAGGGATACAAGGTGTAAGGGGTTAATGTTTTATTGATTTAAAGGTTAATAAGGGAATATTAGGGTTAGTATTTTAAAGGTTAAAACCCAATATTTTGAGTAGAGGAATTGCATTGGATGGTATAACAAGGGTTATGGTAGGAATTTAGAGCATTTGCATAATTCCAACTACTCTCATTAAAAATATTCATCACATTTTTTTCCAAATATGGGAAGTAGAAAGGCTATGAAACTTCTTGCTCGATATTCAATATTCAGTGAGATCCCCCTTTTCATTTAGATTACAATAGGTGTGAGCACGTTGTTAGCAATATTGAGCATATGAGACATATAAATGATTCTCTTAAGTTGTGCTCCCTTGATCCCCTATACTCCTTCCAGTGAAGAGGTTAGATAAATGAACCTTTCTTTATCTATTTAAATTAATATGGAAAAAAGGATTCCAACATGCACTTTCAAGTCATGAGACCCAGTGCTACATGGAAGTGGTTGGTTGGTCCACATATGTACTACTCGGGTTGCCTTAGCCTCTCCATTGTCTCAACTTGCTTCCATGTGCATCATTAATTTAATGGATTCAAACATCCACACATTCCTACACTTGTCTAACACCACCTTACCCATAACATGCACTTTGTTCTCATGTCCCTTTTTTTCTCAATACATGTGTTCTCCTCTTACTAGGGGATTAGTATTTTATTTTTCTCAAAGCTTGAATGATACCCATTGTTTATTATTCATTAAACATAGAGTCATAAAGCAAGTGGGCCTTTACCTGGTTTCCATTTTCTCCATTAATTTCCTTTCCTTTTGTGGCCCTTTAACTTTGCTAGGAAAATTAACCATGCCTTCTTTGTTGATGTGTAGGTCCATTCCTCAATGCAGTGGAATGAACCCTCAAAACCCTTTTTTTTTAGCACATCACCACCAATTATATGACCCTTTGCCCAAAATTCATGTACTCAAACACATTATATATTTTCCTTTCTCTTTTGTGTGCTCAAATATTTCATTTCCTCCAATCTGTAATTGTTTCATCCATTTTATGCATTTACTTATTGAATGCTCACTAAAATTTCCTCTTACTTTTATCTTCAATCCATGACTTTTCTTTTTGTTTGACTATGATGACTTTCGGGGTCCTTCATTTATATTTTTGATCCTCCTTCACAGAATTAGTTGAAATAAACAAAGCATCATGGGACCTTCAACCAATGGCATACTTAGCCACTTCTCCTTTTACAAGCATGCATATTCAACTGTCATGGAGCTCATAAATTTTAATTAGACTACCTAACTTTTTTGTTCATGTTTCATTATATCTCACATTGCTCTTAAATTTGTTGACCACAAGCCACCTACTTTTTATTAAGAAATATCCATGAGAAATGAACTCTTTGCTCAGTGGGATAATTAATTTATACCTCTCATTGTCATATTTTGCTTAGTGGCTTCTCTTCCCCTTGCTTGGGAACCTAAAAATATATGTGCTCAACAACCCATCCTTTCTCACCCACTAAGTGTACACTTTGTGTACCTGGTGAGTAAGGGCACTAAACGCATAACCTTTGCTCCATGCGTTATACTTACCACTTTCCTCTATTTTTCTTCCAACACTTTCTTGCAGTTCACACCTTTTTCTATGATTTACTTGAACCTAGGGGATTTTACCACAGATGCGAGGGGAAAGAACTCATTCATTTTTCTTTGCCATTAAGGATTTTAACATAAGAAGAATTTTATACCACTCTAGGGTCCATTAATGCTAACCAATTCAAAGGTCATTGGGCATTCCTTATTTTTGTGTGTTGTTATTGAGGAAAAAACCAATGGATAATGAATTCTATTGAAAATGGGGATTTAAAATGTAGGAGACAAATTCAAGCACTAACACATCATCCTATTCAATAATTAGATCAACAATGTGTATTTCATCTTTGCATTAGTGTGCAATATATTTCATGTAATGGAGTATCTCAACCACATATTTCATCCTATTGTGCATTTCATTGCATAATGAAGATATAATTCTAGTTAAATACAATATCACTAGGAAAATAAATTAACTGGAGAATAATAGGTTCTCCTTATGTCAAGAATAAATCATCAACATACAATACCAAAATCAAAAGCATACCTTGGATTGTCTTGAAGTAGATGTTTGGGTTTGCATTGCTTCTTATGAAACCAAGCTTGATCAGGTAGCTATCAATGTGAGCATACCAATCGCTTGGTGCTTGCTTCAGCCCATATAAGGATTTCTTCAGCCTGCATACATGAGTTTCCCTGTCATTCTCTTCAAAGCCTTGTGGTTGTTCCACAAATACCTCTTCCTTGAGGAATCCATGAAAGAAATCAATTTTCACATCCATTTGGTGAGAGAAACCTCTAGCTACAAATCTAGTCTTTTATTTTTCAATACTACCATCTACACCATGTTTAATCTTAAACAATAATTTCGAAGTGACAAAATATTTTCCTTGAGGCCTAGGAACTAGTTCCTAGACATAATTTTGGATAATGGACTCATTTTCTTTAGTTATGGAATCTTTCCAAAAAAATTATTTTACAGATTCTTCAAAGGTGCATGGTTCTTCCTAAATGATGTTGCTCATGGAAGCAACATACCCTTGAAAATAACTTTACTTCTTACTTTCTCTTAATGTTTCTCTTGGGGAAACATGTTGTTTAACATATTGCAAGGTATCTCACAACCAAAGTGGTTTGTTTCTAGCAGGAGGATTATGTGGTGGAGGATCTAGGGGATCCATGGAACCCATTGGATTATCAACAAGATCATTCTCAGGGTTTGTGATATAAATGTCGGGAAAACTTTTTAATGATACGCAAGCTCCCTTATTAGAATTTAAAAAATGTGTTTAGGATCATCTCAATTTAACCAAAATGTGAAGGATTATGTGTCAAGTGTTGAATGTCTTTTATGAGAATTTTATGACATTAATTAGTTGTTTAAAACACATATTCATTAAGTAAATTTTACAGAAGTAAAACAAAGTAAACTTATAACACAAAGCTGATAAAGGAGTTCACCCCTCCTGGGCTACATCTCCTTGGACCTACTTCAATGGCTAGGCCCTCTTTGGATCAATTGTTAATTATTTGATTACATGCACCTGCAATTCTCCAATGGCTTTGCAACCTACTCCATTGGATTCAGAAGACCCAAAAACCCCAAAAATGACTATCCAAGCTCTGTAATTGGACATCATCTGATCTAGGCTTGACCTCCTCTCTTAATGGCCCTAGGCTTCCTTAAAATTCAAAGTAGAAAATTTGCATACAGAAGTGTATTTTTGCAAGCTATTACATTGTATTAAGAGCATCCAAATCATCTAGGAATGACTCTTTCTGAGCCAAAATTGGTCAAAAATTGAAGAAGTTATGGTCTCTTCAATTTTCCCTAGGAAAACTCCACTAAATCTAGAGAAACTCTAGTTAACCCTGCCAAATTTGGATTAGTGGCGGATTTTTCGGACCCGAAAAAAGTACTGCCAACTTAATACATAGGTAATTAAGGGATAAACATGGGTTAATTAATTCTAATCCACACTTAGCACGTTAAACTCGCAGTTAATGTTGGAGCATTCGCATATTGGCAGTTACCTCGACGGTTAGGCTCACCTAATGGTTACGTAATTGCTAGTGGTTAATGTTAGTGCATTCACATGATGGCGGTTACCCCAGCGGTTAGGCTCCCCTGATGGTTACATAACTTCTGGCGGTTAATGTTACCGCATTCACATGTTGTCAATTAAGGTTAGCGACCACCTCCCAAACTTATCGGTGTTAACACTTAAATAAAACTTCAAGCCCTTAGTGGTTAAGTCATAAGGTGTGGCATAGTGGTGGACTATGGGGATTGTGAGGGCAAGGTTGCGGGTTCAACTCCGCCGACTTGCAAATAAAATTTTACCTGACCTTTGAGAGGGCACATGGCAACCTCCGGGCTTGTGACATGCCAGCCTCTCATTGGTCCACCCAAAATTCTCTAGACCAATAATATGCCGACATTTTTCAAATCCTGATTGAGCCACCTATGGGAATATTTTGGGAATATTCTAAGGAATATTCATTGGAATATTATATTTTTCTAAATAGGCTATACAAATGCCTAGTCAGCATCCCAGTTCGCTTGTACCCAAAATTTGCATGTTTGACAAATTGGACAACAAGCTTTATCTTTCTCATACGAACTCCGTTTTGAGTGAAATGAATTGCATTGGGATTGTATCATTGAGATAGGTGTGGTCGTTCATTTTTTGAGTGATTCCAAGAACTTTTATTTTTGAGCAAATTTTTTCCCCTAATCTAGATTCCGATCACTCCTTCCCACTGACAAGATTTTGGACCCACAAAAGTTGGTTATTTGATAAGAGATGAATACTCTTCTCCTTCCCAAGTTCTATCAATTGATTCTACTTGGAAAAGTCTCCATGAAAACGACTTGGGTTCACTAACATGCCTTGCCTTGCAAATGGCTTGCCACTTCAACCAATGTTCTCCATTTTTTGTTGACCCAATCCAATGCTTGTTAGTTTCTTGTTGATTAAACACCCTACTATACCAAAACGATCTCTCAGTGCTTGGAAAGTTGATTGATGGTCTTCGAATCATGTTCCTCCTTTGCAACACATGCATTTGATGCAAGATTTTCCTTGGAAACCACTTTTCCAAGTTGATCCCATCTGAGTGAACTACAGTAATGAGTTACAATATTAGTAATAACAAGAAAAGAAACTACCATTATTTTACCTCCATTGTTCCAAATTCCAAATCTGGAAGAATGCATTCACCTTCTCTTTTGCTTCTTAGTGTCAACACATCAAATCGCATTGTAGACCATTTGATGTTTTACAAGCGCTGCAATTTTTTTTTTCATTTTTGTCCACTTTCACTTCTTGATTCCATCATCATCTAGTATTAATATGTTTCTCATGCCATGATTTGAGAATGAAGGCTAATCATGAGCCTCTTGATCAAGCGTGGACCTTCCAAAATCTTGTGACATCTTGTCACAAGAAACACCATTAACCTTGAAAATCACTCATGCAAGAATGTAACTTGATGACCTCTTCCTTTTGCTTCTTCAAAGAAACAAATGTCACATCATGTGAATATCGCCATGTACTCTTGCATATTGGTGTATAAACCATCGACTAAACACAAGTCGATAAAACATGCTTCTTCAAACAATTGACCTTCAAGTCAAGCAAATGCATGTACAACAACTTGATGATTTACAACAAGAATTACACATTCTCATGGAACAATTTGTCATATCTCCCTTTCATATTTGGAAACAAAATCAATTCTTCCAAGTCGATATAACATACATGTAACAATAAATCGACCACACAAGTCGACACTCATGCATGTGCAAATGATCAACATTCTCAAGTTGACAACATGCATGTTAACAAAGCAATCAACCAACACAAGTCAATCACTCATGCATGTTCAAGTACAATGAAACCATTAAAAATTTCACTGTTCACACATACAAGTGCATGTATAACAATTCTCAACTCTCTCATAACTACAATCAGAAGTACAAGAATCCCATTGGTATGTATGAGTACTCAAAGAGCTGAAATGACCAAATTTGTTGCAATAAAGTGAGTCAACATACTCCACTTTCGAATACCTTCCTAGCGTAAACATGCAAGTTCAAGAATGCAACATGCATGCAAAATTGTAGTTGCAAATTTCCATATTTGTTGCATCTAAGTGAGTCAACATAACTCTACTTTTCCAACATCTTGCTTCATTAAATATGCAGCATACTTTCAAGAAAAGAAATGAATCCAAATAACAAGGAAATGCATAAATAAGGCAAGATTTGCATCAATTATCAAAATAAATGCAAGGCCTTAATTGGTTAAGAAATCTAACCATCTCTTTCCAAACCATTTCAATGGTGCTTCTTTCAATTGCACTTCATCATGTGTATCATCTTGACCGATGTCAATTATGAAATCCTCTTTTCCATTCTTGCCAAAATCTCTCTCCACCTTCTTCAAATGTCATGGATGACTTGTTGGATGCAAAGTCTCACACTTGTCTACAAGATGACTCTGCTTATGGCAATGAGTGCAAAATAATTGCATCTTCTTTTCAAGATGGTTTCAATTATCCAATGGACCTTTGGCTTTCTATATATTTTGTTTTAAAGTTTCCTGTGTATGGCTATCCTCTTCCAACACCTCGAAATAGTATGGTTATTCAAACCACAAAAAGGAACATGTAAATTTTCTCCAAATCTTATGTGAAGATTTACCTTGTTTATCATAATCAAAAGAAACTTGATTAAAGGCAGATTTATACCTTGCACATTCACCTTTGTCATCTTCTTGAGGAGGTGAATTTGATTAGGTAGTGGCTCCCTTTGGAATACCAACAATGGTTTCAATGACCTTAGAGCTTTCAAAATCCTCTTGTTTTCCATTTCCACTAGTTGCATGCTTATGAGCATCTTCACGCAAAGCGGGTATAAAACTTTTGCATTCCTCGTGAACACAAACTTCAAGAGCTTGAGGTAATGAACATGTAATGAAGGTCCTTCTTGGACCACCTTTATGTGCCTCCTTGGCTTTGGAGTATTCTCCATCATGTTTTCCATAACCAAGACCCAAATACCTAGGCCTTTCCTAAAGAACAATTGGCTCAGCTATGCCTTGTACATGTTTACCTAACCCTTTACCTTCATATCCCACCTTCATTAATAATTTTGACCGTATTCCTTTAGTGTGTCTTTCAAAAGCACCAAAACATTCATTTTGAGAGGAAATTGAAGATAAACTTGAATTTCATACCTCAGTCTCATGCACATACTTGGCTAGGTTTCCTTGGCATCATGAAGTTGAATCTCCATCTCATGCCTCTTTTCAAGAAGCTCTTGCTTCTCCTCCTTCATGGCCATCAACTCCTCTTGAAGTATAGTTTTCTCCTTCCTATCTTCATTCATCTCTTGCACCATATCTCTCATGATGATAAGCTCTTGTAAAATCTCTAAATCAAAGAGTATTTCTAAGGAAGATGGATTAGAAACATCACTTTTTGAAGTTGCCATCACACTTGTAATGCATCAAAAATCTTCACAAAGTTTCAAAAAGTTTCTCAACAAAGAAGCATCTTAGACCATCTCCCTTCTTCAGGTTACACACATAAACTTGCACACAGTTAAATTATCTTTGCACAAATGCAAAACCAATAGCTAATTTTCTAGGTAACCTTGGCAAACCATCTCAGGGTTAAAATGAGCTAACAGTGCTCTGATACCATCTTGATCTAAATTTTGGGAAAACTTGTTAATTCTATGCAAGCTCCCTCATCAGTATTAAAAAAATGTGTTTATGATCATCTCAATTAAACCAAAATGTGAAGGATTATGTGTCAAGTGTTGAGTGCCTTTTATGAGAATTTTATGAGATTAATTAGTTTTTTAAAACACATATTCAACAAGTAAATTACAGAGAAGTAAAAGACAACAAACTCATAACACAAATTTGATAAAGGATTTCACCCTTCCTGGGCTACATCTCCTTGGACCTGCTTCAATGGTTAGGCCCTCTTTGAATTAATGGTCAATTCTCTGATTACATGCACCTGCAGTGCTCCAATGGCTTTGCAACCTGCTCCATTGGATTCATAACACCCAAAAACCCCAAAAATTACTATCCAGGCTCTGCAATTTGACTTCAACTGATCTAGGCTTCACCTCATCTCCTGGTGGCCCTAGGCTTCCTTAAACTTCAACGTAGAAAAATCACATACAGAAGTGAATTTTTGCCTTTTCAAACTATTCCATTGTGTTAAGAGCATCCAAATCATCTAGGAATGGCTCTTTTTTAGCCAAAATTGGTTAAAAATTGAAGAAGTTATGGTCTCTTCATTTTTCCCTAGGAAAGCTCCACCAAATTTGGAGAAACTCTAGTTAACCCCGCCAAATTTGGAGTAGTGTCGGATTTGTTAGACCCACCAAAGCTACCACCAACTTAATCCACAGTTAATTAAGGGATAAACATGGGTTAATTAATGCTAATCTACATTTAGCTCGTTAAACTCACACTTAATGTTGGAGCGTTCACATGCTAGCAATTACCATGACGGTTAGGCTCCCCTGATGGTTACATAACTGCTAGCAGTTAATGTTAGTGCATTCACATGCTAGCAGTTAGGGTTAGCGCCCACCTCCCAAACTTGTCGGCATTAACATTTAAATAAAACTTCAAGCCCTTAGTGGTTAAGTCATAAGGTGTGGCATAGCAGTGGAGCACGAGGGTTGTGTGAGCGAGGTCATGGGTTGAACTCCGTCAACCTGCAAATAAACTTTTACACAACCTTTGAGAGGGCATGTGGCGGCCTTAAGGCTTGCCACATGTGAGTCTCTCATTGGTCCACCCAAAATGCTCTAGACCAATAATATGTCGACATTTGTCAAATCCTGATTGAGCCAGCTGTGGGAATATTTTGGGAATATTCCTTGGAATATTCTTTTTGCTGACTGGGTTGTACGGATGCCTAATCAGCCTGTACCCAAAATTTGCTTGTTTGACAAAATGGACAGCAGGCTCTATCTTTCTCATACAAACTCCGTTTTGAGTGAAACAAGTTGCATTGGAATCGTATCACTGAGATGGACACGGTCATTCAGTTTTTGAGAAATTCTGAACACTTTGATTTTTGAGCAAATTTTTGCCCCAAATCCAGATTCTGATAATTTTAGTTTAGACTAAGATGCAGGCCATTTTTCATTAACATCTTTTCTTTCCACAAAGGTAGGAGAAGGCAGTCTCTTGATTTTCTAAGAGTTGAATCTTTATCAAATGTTACATCTCTACTACACCCTATAGTTCTTTGACCAGGTACATAAATTCTATAAGATTTTGAATTATCACAATAACTAATAAATGTACATTTCTTACATGAAGCTTCCAATTTTTTCCTTTTATCGTTTGGCACATGGAAGTACACATGACAACAAAATATTCTCAAACAACTGACCTTGGGCCTTTTACCAGTGAAAAATTCTTCAGGATTTTTATTGTCTAAGGCATGATGAGGTTTTTTTTTTTTGCACATAAACAACAAGTATTTGCAGTGTATGCCCACAAAAACTTTAGTAGATTTTTATCATGAAACATGGCTCTGACTACTTCCATAATCATTCTATTCTTCCTCTTAGCCACACCATTATGTTGTGGATTGTACAACACATTGGTTTCTTTCTTTATTCTGGCTTCTTTGTAAAGATCATTAAAATCGTTGGAGGTGAACTCTCCCCCATTATCATATCTGAAAGCTTTGATCAAATTTCCAATTTGATTTTCAATCAGAGCCTTGAAATATCTGAATGTGTCAAATTATTCCTCTTTCTTTTCAAAAATAATATTGATGTCTTGCAAGAAAAATCATAAACAAATATTATGAAATACAAGTAGCCACCAAGAGAAGTAACATGAATAGTTCCACATAAATCAGAATGTATGAGTTGAAGTACCTAACTAGCTTTTATTCTGATTGAAGGGAATGGTCCCTTTATATGTTTTCCACTTGCACATCCTTGGAAGACTCCTTATGATCCATTCTGATCTTAGGCATTCCATAAGTCATCTTTCTTACATGAGGTAAGGCTTTATAGTGTAGGTGAGCAAATATTTTGTGCCATACCTCATATTGAAGATTGGTATCATGGATTAGTGCATGAATTAGTTTACCTTTAACTTTGTAAATCCCTTCACATCTTGATCCAAGAGTGAAGGACTCCCTCATACTTTAGTTCAAAGGCTAGGTTAGAAATTTTCCATTAATAAAAGTAAATTTCATTGCTTTCTCTTCTAGAGAAGATATGGATACAAGATTCCTTTTCAAACTAGGTACATACAAATTTCTTGCAGAAAAATAGATTTGCCATCATCTAACTGAAATGAAATTGACCCATAACCTTTAACATGGTGAGTATAATTATCTCCAAGGTAACATTTAAATTAGTATCCCTCTCAACTAGATTAGAGAGTCCTTCTTTGTAACTAGTAAAATGTTTGGAAGCACCACTATTAACTAACCAGCTATCAATGGAATCTGCAAAAGGAAAACTAGAAAGAGGATAAACAAAAAAGCATTATGATTGAGTTTCCACTGCATTATTTATATGCCATGGATTTCTTGCCTTCTTAAGATGCCTTTTTCTTTGATTTTTAGAAGTTTCTTTTCTATACTCAGATTTGTTTTTGAATCTAGGTTCTCTTCTTCTTTATTTACAATCAGTAGCAAAGTGACCATGCTCTTGATAGTTAAGGCATCTAACTTTTGACATGTCTAGATTCCCTTGATTTGATTTGAAATAAAATTTATTTTTATTACCTTTCTTTCTCTTGTCATAGGCTAAAAATACAGTAAGCTCTCCTTTATGATGTGAAATTCTCGTTCTAGAGATCATTCTGGCCTCGTCTTGGATACCCTTTCCTAAGAGCTCATCAAATGTGGGAACAATGTTGATATTGTTGATGGTGGTGATAAAATTCTCTCAAATAGGAGAAAGGCCTCTAAATGCAATAACTACCATTTATTTGTTGGGTACAACTTCACCATATGTTGACAGTTAATTCCTAATTTTGGTTATTCTCAGGAAGTATGCTTGAACTAACTTTCCTATGCTCATATTGATGTCCTTTAGCTACTTCTTCAAGACAATAATCGCATTCAAGTTACTAATTGCAAACATGTCAACTAGTTTGTTATACATTTCTTTATATTTCTTGATACTAGAATGAGACTATCACTAAGAGAATCAAGGATAATTTTTCTAGCTTTGATTTCACCATTTTTTTGTTAGGATTTGACAACAACACTTGAATTCTCTGGTGGATCAGATACGGTGTCTTCAACATACTCCAAACCTTTGTGTTATTGAAAAGCGATATCTAGCCTTGCTTTTCATGGAAAAAAGTTTGAAGAATCATTCAAATTCCCATTTACATTGAAGTAGCAAGAAGTCATTTTGATACAAAAAAAAAAAAAAAAAAACTCTAGCAAAAAGTAGGGTTTCTTTAGGTAATCTTTCATCTCCTTGGACTTGTCTTCACCAAGGCTCTGATAGCATCTTAAAACATGAAAGTTCTATTCATAAATTTAAAAATTCTTTGCAAAAACTTGAAATTTCTATGCAAGAAAATAAATGTACTTTGCATAAAATTGAATGTGCTTTGTAGAAAACTGAATGGAACTTAATGTACTTTGCAGAAAGTTGAATGTACTTTGTAGAAAATTGAGTGTACTTTCTGAAAAATGAATGTGTTTTACAAAAAAATGAATGTTATATGATGTTACAATTACTTAGAATGCAGATTTCTTCTTCAAAACTTTTCAGGTCAACAATTGTACATAGAACATAAACTTAAGGATCATCTGAAGACAACCAAGCAAAAATATGAGACACTGAGATTTTGGTCCAATGACCAGGGCAAAACTCCTCAAGGGGGAAAACCCAAATTATTCTTCTTCTATTAAATTTCTTCAATTGTTCAACAAAGAACAATGTAAACTTTGAAATGGGAACTATAAACTCAAAATGTGAACTCTGGCCAAAAAACCCCATAAAAATATCAAAAACAGTGCTAAAAACGAAAAGAGTTGATGCCGGAATAACACCTTTTTTTTTCTAGGGTAAACTTTCAACATGTTTTAAAAATGACGGTGAAAACCAATTTTTTGTGCAAAAATTGTCCAAAAAACACCCTCAAAATGAAAAGTGTTGATACTGGGATAACACTTTTTTTTTCAAGGGCAAAATTTCAACATTTCGAAATAATAGCATAAAATATTCTATCATGACTCCGAAAGACATTAAAATTTATAAAAAATAATGAAAACATAAGAAAAAAAAGACAATGAAAAAACACAAAACAAAAAAAAGGTTAAAAAAAATAACAAAACAAAATAAAATAATATAAAAAAAATAAAAAAATCAAATAATTAAAAAAAAGGACAAAAAAATTCAAACATTAAAAAAAAAATAATCATAAAAAAAAAATAACAATAATAATAAAAAACAAAAAAAAAAAATTATAAACAATAAATAGTAAAACACGCACACACATATATATCTTGTAAACCATCAAATAAATAAATAAATGGCAAAGAAAAAAAACAAAAATATGGAAAAGAAAAGAAAAGAAAACATTAAAATAAACTATGAAATTAAGTCGGTAAAAATAGAAAAATTAACAAAAAACTAAAAACGAAGAAATGAAAATTAAAAACAAACAAGATTTCAAAAAATATAAAATTAACAAAAAAATAAATAAAACTACAAAATTAAAATCAAATGTTATTACATAAAAACAAATTAAAATATATATGAAAAGAGACAAAAAAGTTAAAAAAAATATCTCATATATACATGAGAGTAAATAGAAAAACTAAAAAAAACATAACAAAAACAAAAAATTACAAAAAAAAAAAAAAAATAAAATTAATATTAAACATTAAAAAAAAACTAAACAACAAAATAAACTCAATTATAAAAAAAAAAAAAAAAAAAAAATCTTTAAAACAAAAAAACAAAATTTAATTATAAAAAATAATTTCTTTATTAAAAATATAATAATAATATATAAATTAGTTTTTTATTAAACTTACATTTTTTATTAAAAAAAAACTAATGTAATTTTTCCAAACAAAATTTTTTATTTTTAAAATAAAAATAAATAATAAATTTTATTTAAATTTAAAATTATTTTAAAAAATCCATCAGTTTCTAAAACTAATAATTATTAAATGGCATTAAAAATTATTAATATTTTTGACCAATTTAACCGTTTCTGTTCAATTATGACTTGGGTCCAATTGAGTCCAATATAGGCTTTTTTTTCCAGTCAAACCTAACCGTTGGAAGACCTGCCATCCCCATTTAACATGGAGCCTTGATCTGAATTTTTCAATTTTTAACGAATTTGTTCTTTTCATATAACAAAAATCATTCATGGCTCCTCCGCTCGCCCACCGCTCGTGGTGGTGAGACCCTGGGCAGAGGGCATGCATGCAAGCCCTCCACTCGCCACCCATGGTGGCGCAGCCATAGGCGTAGGGCCTACGTGCAGGCCCTCCGCCCAGGGCCGCACCACCACAGGCGAGCGAAGGGGCCACGAGCTGATTT